>JASKGO010003795.1:0-41426 GCA_030556065.1 Holobus sp. GC000080 | reverse complement strand
TTTGTTTTATTGAGCTGAAAACCAATCTAAACAATTAATAAAGAGCATAAACACAATCAATTAATAATAAACAAAAATAAAACACCCTATGAAAAAAATAAAAGAAATAAGGAAAAGGAAAAGTAGAAAGTAAAAAAACCTTACTAAAAATGATTGACCCTTTTAGTCGCCTTTTACGACAAGCAGAGAATACTTTGGTGCTATTCTTTTAGTCTCGTGCCTCCCCCAACTGATGGCACAAGCCCCGACACCAAACGGGGACAGAATAACTCAAGAAACATTGTCTGTAGGGAACGCGAACTTCACCGCCATTTAAACTACCTGTAAAAAAGCTAGTAACAAATTCGACTTATTTAAAAATTAAGCCCTGAAATTACAATTGAGTAATTACTATAGATGCAGTTCCACAAAATGCACATTATATTGCAGTCTTACCGCATAATTAGATGTAATTTAATTCGTTTTTAATGCAATCGATTACCAGTTATTTAAAACTTTTTACGCTGTTTTCAGACATGCAGCGACACGGCATATCAAATAGCAGAAGCAACATTATAAAGGATTTAGCAGATTCCATTATACTTTGCAGTCGTATGGTAGCAAGAACAAAGGCGGCCAATTTGAAATTGAAACCATGAAACGTTCAATTCATTCAATTCGGAAAGGCTCCAATCTTTGTTTTTAATCAATCCAATTTTGTCGCTTACGTATCTTATTAAATTCAACGTTTAAACAATAGTCATCATCAGGTACACACTAACTAATTACGTATAAAAGGCATCGTCCAATCAAACAATTATCCTATTTAATAGAAGAAACTATCTTTAGTATTATGTGAAGTATATGTACACTTAATTTACGTAAAAAAAAAAACTATTTACAATTCCTATTTACAAAACAAAGAGACGAAGGCAAAATTAATGAACAACAGAGAGAGAAAAGGAGAAAGAAATCAGCAGTAGACAATTTAA
Organism: Holobus sp. GC000080; assembly: GCA_030556065.1. Classification (NCBI taxonomy): domain Eukaryota; kingdom Metazoa; phylum Arthropoda; class Insecta; order Coleoptera; family Staphylinidae; genus Holobus; species Holobus sp. GC000080. Next base: position 40,455 of record JASKGO010003795.1, on the reverse strand, counting down.
TTGAGTGTTCCTCGGCAAGTAGCTGCCCCGCACAAACACGGTATCTTTTGGTCCTCCAAGGGAAACTTGTAATCGTAAGTGATCTCTTCGTTGACGCTGATCGATTGCTTCGAATAGATTACAATCTTCTTCTGCGACTCAATCGTAATTACTTTGGCATAACAATTCGGCTGGAAATAAAACATCATCATTCATTAGTAATTAATTAATAAATTAATATTCATTAATGAAATAATATTAAGAGAAAAAATGAAGAAAAACAATATAAAAAGCCAGAAAAATCTTACATTGCAGCTATGGTTAATAAACCTGGCCAGATTTCCAGCTTTGGTGGCGTCGATAATACTCTCCAAGTCGATGCGGAAGAGATAGGAACTGCCGATACCAATCGCCTCGTATTGGCGTTCCCGCAAATCCGCCACGCTCGGCCGGATCATTTGGCCCACGTACTCGATCACCATCTCGTCCGCCGCTATCGGTTCCATGGCGAACAGGCCCCAGTCGTGGATCGACGACTTGGCGAACTTTATTTGCTTCTTGCGGAACTTGAGCTGATTGAACTTGAGCAGATCCGAATCGGTGTCGGTGCCGAATGCCGTTAACAAGCGCCGCTGATTCGAACGCGCTTCCCTGGAAAGCACTGCAAACAAAAATACATTTTATTTTATTTTATATACATTACGCAGAAAAAAAAAACTATATTATTATAAAAAATAAAAATCAAAAACCAAAGAAAACAATAAAAAAAAAATACCTTGGAATTTGCTAACAGCCGGCACATTCTCCACTGTCGGATTGTTGGCAACGCTCCGATGATGATGGTACTTGTATTTGGCCTTCTCCTGAGCGCTGATCTTGTAGAATCCTTCGGTGCGCGCACAGCCCGTCTTGTGCGGCGCCACCTCTTCCGCAGCCCTTTTGCGCTTCTTGCCGGCATTCGCAGCCTTCGCCGCACCACCGGACATCGCCAGCGAATCCGTCGACGTCAAATCGGTGACGCAATGGTCGACCCAGTGCGTGTCGTTCAACCAGTAGCCCAACGAATCGTCCGCCAGCATCGCCTCGTAGCTTTGCCTCAAGTACCCGATGTCCTCGACGTCGATGCCCTTCGTGAGGAACTCGTACAGGATGCCCATCTCGGCGTTCATCGTCCTCTCGTCGAAGGTGACGGCGCGCGGGGGCGGCACGCATTTCTCCTGCCGCTCGTAGAACGTCTGCTGATCGAACAGATTCTGCAGCTCTTGGAACTTGCGCTCCTTCTTCCGGTTGCTGTTGCTGTTGCTGGTGCTGGTGCTGGTGCCGGTGCCGCTGCCGCTGCCGGAGGCCACCTTCTTGCTCGTCGCCTTCTTCTTGTTGGCCGGCGCCGCGATATTGTTGTTCTCCGAATTCGTGTAGCCGTGGTCGTGGAAGAAGCTGTCGTTGTTGTTGCTCTTCACCGGTTGCTGCTTCTCCGCCGCTTCCGCAGCCTGTTTCTCCTGCTGCAGCGGTCTGCAGTACGAATGCTCGATGGCCACTTGAGATCTAGGACTGGACGCGTCGCTGGTAACATCCGAATCGTCCTTTTTACCAGTCGCATCACCATTGAGGACCGCCTCTCTAACGTTGTTCTTCTTACCGGCAACTTGGTCCGCTGGTTCGCTCTTCGTCGCCAATTTCGCCAGAGCTTCGATCGCCGACGATTCCAAATCGCTTTCCGTATCTTCGTCAGCTTTCCTTTGTTTTTCTTCCTTGCTGCTGAGCGTCTCTTCGTCTTTCTCGAGCAGACTTTTAAGCTTTTGCTGTTGCTGCTGCTGTTGTTGTTGCTGTTGTTGCTCCACTTCCAGCCGTTCGCGTTCAATCTGCTGCATCCATTCGGTGTTCCTGCGGCGTTTCTCCAGGTACTCCTTTTCGTCAGCACTGAGGTCGCTGTCGCTGTCCAACAGCTTATCCAAAGTGCTCTTATAGCGCTTCTTATCGTTGCCGCCAGCCAAATCTTCCGGCGCTAGGGTATCGCTCATCGCGTTATCATCGATCTGCATGGGTTCCGGCGTTTTGTTGCGCGCCTCAATGCCATCCTCGATGGGCGAATCGGATTTAATGGGACTCAGAGAAATATCCTTCAGGATTTCGTTCGTGATGATCTCCTTATCGGGTATCGGAGTCTTCCTGCCCTCGGGCGTTTTGCTTCTTCGTCTGTTACGCAATTTGTTGCGCAGATCTTCGGCATCCTCGTCGTCCTCCTCATCGGAGAGATCCGAATCGGTGCTGGAATCGCTTATACTGGTATACGTGCTCGAACTGGAAGTGGAAACTTTGCGCATCCTATGCGAAATCTTCAGCCTGGACGAAGAGTCCTCCTCGTCCGAGTGCCGCACAATTTCCTCCTCGTTGTCCGAATTCAATTTGCGCGAATCCTCGTCTTCGTCCAGCGCTGCCGCTTTCATCGGTTTCTTCCGGCGGAAACTGGGCATCTTGGGCAGCGACGCCCGAAAGCCCAAACCGAGCGTATCGAATCCGTCGCGATGGCTCTCCAACAGCAGATTTATATTGTCTTTCGTGGTCAACGCGACGCTCGTCTCGCTGACCTCCGCATTATTGTTCTCCGTGATTTTCTTCTTGTTCGACTCATCTTCCCACCAGCTCTCGAACTTCTGGAACGCCGTGTTCTCCACCATCTTCTTGTTGAAGTCCTTCTTCAGGATCTGCTTCAGTTCCTGCGTTATCTGCTGCACCACCGAATTGATGGTGGGCATGTGCGGATGGCCGTGGTCCTTGTCGGCGCTGGCAACGGCCGGTTGGCCCGGTGCCGGCAGCAAATACGACGCTATTTGGTACGGATGGTAGGGAAAGTGAGGCTGATGCGGATGGTACGGGTACTGCTGCTGCTGCTGCTGCTGTTGCGGCTGCTGATATTGGCGCCAATCGTGGAACGGCCCCAATTGCTGCTGGTAGTATTGCTCGTAGCCGAGCGCCGTGAAGTTCATTTTGTTCGGATCGTCCAACACAATCTTCTCGTTACTGCTCAGCGAACTCAGGGACATCTCGTCGTCCAGATCGTTGCCTTTGTTCGCTTTATTGCTGCCACTGTGGGCGCTACTCTGATTGGACTCCATGTGGAAATCGGCTATTGGACTGTAGTTCTTTTCGCCCGTTAGCAGTTCATCCTCGCTCGAACTGATATCACTGCCGATTTTATCCGATAGGAACGCATTGGATTTGCGCTCCTTTTCCCGCTCCGACTCTATTCTCTCCCGGTACGCCTCCAAGTAAGACGCTTTGTTCAAAAAGGGAGACGGATAGGGTGACAAAGGGGGCGAACCGGTGGGCATTGCTGGCGCTTCTGGTGCCGGCGGATTTATTGGTAAATCGCTCAATGAGACGCTCGAACGATCTGCAATAGTTCACAAATCAATTCGAATTTCAATAAAATTAATCAAAGTATTCAAATCGAATGATTTTCAAATTTGGGTAAAAAAAGCGGACTTTTTTCAGAATTTTCGGAAAAGTTGGTTCGTCGAAAAAACATTTTCAGTAACGCCGTTTTATAGAGAATTAAATTCTCTACATTTTATTTAAATAACTTTTTGCGATAAGACCGTTAGTTTAGAAGATATGGGTTGTCAAAGTTGAAAAATATTTTAAAAGTTGAAAAAATTGGCCAACTTTAGAAGGTCAAAACTACCCTTAAAAATTAACTTTTAAAAACATTTCTTTCTGCTTCTAATAAAACAACTATTCCTCTTTTAAATTAAATAGTAAAATTTAAAATTATTTTAATTTTCTTAAAGATATAAAACAAAGTTTGAGAAAAATCACATTTTTTTAAACGAAAAACACGTCTGGTTTTTTCCAGACTAAACTAAAAGAGCAATCAAATAATTTTACTTAAATAAAATGTTTCTTTTGTCATTATCAACAACTCTGGAAAGTTTGATCGAAATCCGACAATTTTCAAAAATGGGGAAAAAATCGGATTTTTTGGGAAATTTTTGAAAAATTATTTTTTTCGAAAAAAATTCAAAAGTAGCGCAATGTTAGAGATTATTTAATTATCTACATTTTATTTAAGTAACTTTTTGCGATAAGACCCTTAGTTTAGAAGATACCAGGTGTCAAAGTAGAAAAATATTTTAAAATTTGAAAAAATTGGGCAACTTTAGAGGGCCAAAACTACCCTTAAAAATTAACTTTTAAAAACATTTCTTTCTGCTTCTAATAAAACAACTATTCCTCTTTTAAATTAAATAGTAAAATTTAAAATTATAATAATTTTCTAAAAGATATAAAACAAAGTTTGAGAAAAATCACTATTCTGGAGAAAAGTTTTTTTGTTTGTTTTTGATTTCTGATTTCCGCAAAAGAGGGCAATACTAAAGCAAAAAAATACAAAAAAAAAGACTCACCATCGTCACTATCAATGGAGGCAGCAATGTGCGGACTGATTTTCGCCGCCCCCTCATCATCGGAGTCCTGTCCGAAGGCCAAAAACGGTGGCGCCATACCGCCCGCCTTATCCTTCAGCAGCATCGCGATCCTGGTGTCGAGATCGAGCGTTTGCGAATCGCCACGTTCCCCGGACCCGTCCCTGCTCGACTGCTTTTCCCTCTGATGATGCTGCTGCTGCTGCTGCTTGCTCTCCTTATTGACTCGGTCGCGTTCCTTCTTGCGCTCCCTCTTCGTGCGACGCTTCTCCTTCTTCGCATTACCACCGGCACTGTCCGCAGGCGGCAGCGGCGCTTCGGCCGGCCACTTGGCGGTGGGCATTTGAGGCGCACCCGCCTTGTCCCACGAGGAATCGACACCGGCCGCGGGCAACCAGCTATTAACATTGGGTAAGGGCGTACCGGGCGACACCATGGGCCCCGGCTGCGGAGGCCAAATATGCGGCGGCGGTGGATACGTCCCATACTGTACCATCGGACCGGAAGCGTACTGTCCCGCTGGAATGCCCATATGGTAGTCATATCTAAAAAAAACAACAAAACAATAAAAAATGTTATTTTGCGCGCCATAAAAGTTGCCTAAAAGAAGGAAAATAAATTTACTATTTCCATCTAGTCTAACACAGAAAATGCATTATTTTTCTAACCTAAACTAACCACAAGAGGTTTTTTTTTAAGTAAAAGAGATAAAAAAAAACGAAACATTCGGTATAAAAAGTAACTTACGGTGGCAAAGGCGGATGGTTTCCCGAACCGTAAATATACGACGGGGTAACTTCGGCGGAATTCACAACGGGAGCGGCTGGAGGCGGTTGCGGGGGCGCCGCATGATGCACCAGGGGTTCCCTTGAGTGTCGGCTTCGCGAAGAGTAACTGCCCCGGCTGTCGCCCGAGTCATGTCGGTCGGCATCCTTGGAGCGATGATGATGGTGGTGATGGTGATGATGATTACCGCGACGCCGATCATCGCGCGCCGGATCCTTTTTCCGCTCGTCTCGCAGCCTTTCGTTGATGTCCGGTTCCGGCACCACATCCGGCAGCTTCTTCTTCGCATTGGCATTGGCGGCCGCATCGTAAAACTGCTCTGGAACTTTCGGCTTCTCCTCCGGCGCCGCCACCACTTTCGGCTTCTTCTCCGTCAGATCGTCGAACTTCGCCTTGCACTTCTTGCCGAACGGATCCAGAAACACCTCCAGTATTTTACCCATGACGCTCGTATTGTTCAGCTTGTCGATGCAAGCTTTAGCTTCTGCGGCAGCCTCGAAGACCACGCGAGCAACGCCCAAATGCTTATTCGTCACCGGATGATAGCAAATGTACAGCTCTTCAATATTGCCAAACTTCTGAACCATGTCCTTCAGAAACTGCTTATCGATGTTGTCGTTCAAGTGCAGCAATGTAATTTCCACCGCTGGCGGTTCTCCCACGTAATTTCCATCGATTTTAAACCTGAAAACAAAGCAGCCATCAATAAAATACCCAAAAAAAAAACACAATTATTCTGTTTCGAGTGAAAATTCACCTAGGCACAGGTATTTCCATTGTTTCCAAACGCGTCCAGAGCCTTGTCAGAGGATTCCTGGGATCTCTAGGAGTGGGTGCCACATAAGAAGGATCATTAGGCACAATCCCATCATATCTGTACAGTTTAATGCCGCCTTTCACAAGGAAAGGATCAATGATCAGCTTGTAGTTTTTGTGCATCTTGCTTGGAATAGGGCCTCCAACTGGTGCAACCATGCTGTTGTTCGGCACTGAATCCTTCCGTTGCCCATCCATTCTGCAAGCCTTAAATGTACATTCAAGCAATTGTTTTGCAGTGTTTTGCACTTCTGCAAAAGAGGTTAGGAATGACCGAAAACATATTTCACTGGCCACACATCAAAGAGACAACGGCTTCCATTAAAAATAGAGTCTCAAAGCAGAACTTCTGAAAGCACACAGTGTAAATAATTGGAAATACTGGTCCATCGAGTGAATGAAAACATTGTTTATGCAAAACTCACCATTGTCTCACAGCGCTGCAATTGCAATTCGCTTAATGCTTGCAGGGGCGACTAGAGTTAATGCGAGCAAGCAATGGAACTACTTATTGCGAATATAAACCGAGTGCTGCCTTTGAATTTGCTCGATGCGTCTTTTTATGGTGAAAAATGGTGAAGGAAAACGCAAGGCGCTTCTTGTTTCTGTCCACTGTCGTTTCTGTGAAAAAAAGCCAACTGTCAAAAGGATGCGATGTCGGAATTTCTGTCAAAATCAGCCAGAAAAAACGAATTTAAACGATGTGAAACGAACGCTAATCAAATTTAAAATTTGATTAACTTTATATTAAGTTAATTAATTAAAGGAAAGAGCTGAATTACCCTGTTTAATAAGGGATAAATATTGAAATAACTGAAATAGAATTTATTTTCGAACAAATCTTACTATTAAAATCGCTTAAATACTGTTTTAACTGTAATTAATTACCATTGCCAACTTGGTTTTTAAAACACGCAGCCGGTGTGCTTCTACAATCTAATAAAAGATGCCAGTACTGTTCATTTGTTATAATTTTGTTTCAATAATTTATTATTAACATTCACTAATTGTTTGAATTCAATTCAACGCCAATTTCTTCTTTAGTGATTCTGGCATTTCCGGAGGCGGCGGACGAGGCATTTGGGTAGCCACCTACAAAGAAAGCAACCAGTTAAAACACAAATTAACTAATTGAGTAGTTAAAAACCATTGAAAAAGATTAATTTAAAACAGTAAAAACATTTAAAATTAAAAAGCAAACCTTAAACGCATCGTAGATGAACCATTGCAGGGCAGTGAGAGTACCGATCATGACGATCCTGGGTCCCAGGCCCTTCCACATTCCGGCGAAGCCGAGCTCCTTGACGACGTCGCCGATGGCCGTGCCCTTCTTCTGGTTGAGCTTCGAGACGATGGTGTCGGCCGGATGCGAGACGATGGCGCAGAAGACGCCGGCAATGTAGCCGGCCGCAAAGGTGACGATCAGTTGTTCGCCCTTGGTGCAGTCCGCCCGCGGCTTCGGCACCACGAACTGATAGAGCAGCTCGACGGTGCGCTCGAAGCACGCGAACTTCATCATCGTGTAGGGAATCTGGCGGCCCCACAACGGCACCAGGCTCTTGTAGAAGCCGTTCATGCCCTCCTCGGCCATGATCTTCGGCCAGCATTCGCGGAGCGTGTTGGCGAAGCCGGGCGTCGTCTGGATTTTCACCTTGCACGATTCCATCGGCGAGAGGGCAATGTCGGCGAAGAATTCAGCGCTGGCGCTCGATGCCAGGTAGAGACTGGTGCGGTACAAGTAGGAATTCTCCTCGCCGATCAGGTTGCTGTACCACACTTTGAAGACCTCGTAGAGGCCGAATTTGAAGCAGCCCTGCATCGAGTAGCCGATGAAGGTGGGCGCCCAGCCTTTGGCCAGCCCGCGGCTGCCCTCCTCGCGCAACGTCACGCCGAACCCGGAAATTAGGCCCTTGTACTTTGTGGAATCGACCTGCATGCGGCACTTGACCAAATCCAACGGCACGACCATTGTGTGCGTCAAACCACATGATAAGATTCCTAAAAAATCAGTTATTTACTGTTAAAACTTTGTTTTTTGTTTCAATTAATGGAAAAAATTTGTTTTTAAATTTAAAAAAATGTTTTAATCAAATATTCCTTTTGGAAAAAAGTTTCCTGGTGAAAGAAAAAATTTCTTTTGACTGATAAAAGTTTACTCTTAAAGAATAAAACTTTACTATTGAAAGAAAGAAATAAAAAAACATACAAAAAAGAAGAAAACAGTACCTCCTAAGCCACAAAGAGCAAAGTATTGGGTGGAAGCAAACTCGCAGCTTTCACCAGGATTAGCAGCAGCTGCACTGATGGTGCGCCCTTTGACTATTTCACTTGCAGGACTCAAAAGGGATCTCTCGCTGCTGTTGCTGCTGCTGCTGGAAGAAGTGTTGCCTTGGCAAACAGCCCGTGTTATGAATGAGGGTAACATCTTTTCGTTTCCTTTTAAACTTTTGTTCAGTCTGAAAAGAAATCAACATTAATCTTGGTGATATTTTTAGCCAATAATGCAATTACTACAAGGGCACAAATCTCTAACTTAAGGTCGATTGCATTATGTAATTTTCTCCTATTTTTATTGATTTTATCCACTAAACTGATTTAAATTAAATCCTAAAAGCACAAAGTAACAACTTTTAAACATACTTATCAACACATTCATTTGTTTTCGAACAAATGAACATCGTTGAGCTGGGATGGGAAGAAAAAAAATTACATAATGGTGACTGGTATCAGTTTTTGGTTAGAATTACAAGAATCACATGATTTACACTTAAAACAGCAGCGTAGGAAAGCTCGAAGGGAACTTCTAAGCAAATTGCAATAAGTTTAAGGAATTATAAATTATTATTTCTACTTACTTACTATTTTTTAGCAGTGGAAAGTTTTAATGGCTGCCGCCTCCGATCCTGTGCTTTGGTCGGCCGTGAAACAAGTGCCACTCGGCGCCTGCTTGGATCTCCACACCAACGTGAAGGTTACTGGGTCATGTGATTCACTTCAATGCTGCGTCATATCCGTTTCGGAAGCACCGTTGAATTTGAATTGCCAGGCGGGAAATTCAAATCTGCAAATTTTGTTTTTAAGTTTTATTACTTAATTAATTCAATTATTTTTAATTTAATTAGTGTTTAATGAGGGAATTAATTAAAATTGTAGAATTATTTAAATGAATTACTGTCTATTTTATTATTGTAGATTTTATTTTAGATATTATTTTAGAAAAGGTGTAAATGGAGATTACAGCAGGAAGGAACTAATAAAATTTAACACAGAAAGAGGATGTTGTTTCTTACAGTTTCTTCCAAATAGAAAGAAAGAAAGAATAATAAAATTGTCGCCTCTGTGTTGCTTATTTTGTTCTCTGGCCTACAGTTGACAGAGTTATTGGTGCTTGCTGGATGCTAAGAAAGCACGAAGAATGTTGGGCTTTCTTGATGGCTAAACAAGAAACAGAGACACTCAGAAACAGTTGGCAATAAATCGAATTGGTGACTTTCGAACTGAGCTATTTTTATTTTTAATTTTGTGCATTTTAAAACAAATGATTTCCTGCTTTTGGGTTGTCTTAAAAATATTTCTTTTTACTTATTTATTTATTTATTACTTTATTTATTTATTTACTTATTTATCCATAAAAACAAATATCACTAAGGTTTTATAAATCAACAAATGGAATATAAAAAATTTATCACTTTTTTGAATCTTTTCTTAGTTTATTTAATTTAAAAGAAAACTGTAGTTTAGATCCTATTAGGCACATATAGAATTAATTTAAAATATTTTTTTTTTAATGAAGAAAATAAAATAAATAAAAACTGCGCAGATTTTCAGCGAAAAAGAAATCGAAAACTGAAAACTTTCTTTGAGTGTTTCTATTTTATAACATTTTACGATACGAATTTAGTGATAGATACATATAGAATGTACGAAATTAAACAAAATTCATCTGTTTCAGATGGGCTGGCTTCCGAGCACTTTATATAAACTTCCTTGGAGAGCTTCGAAGCTTCGAAAGTATAAGAGAAGGAGAAAATAAACTTTTTTTTTGGAATACAGGATGTCTCATATAGCTTACATTTTCTGAACTTAAAATTTAAAAGTTTCTTTTGATTGGTTTTATAACGTCTAAACATTGCAAGCAATTTTAATTTTTTCTTTAATTATAATTTTAAATTTTAATAACAATATAATTATATTAAATATAAAATAATAAGATTAATTAACTTCTTTTGCAAAAAAAAATAATTTTAAACTTTTAAAGGCTTTAACATTTTGTGCAAACTATAAATAATTTTAAAACACCAAAATAGGGAATTATTTTAAATGGAACTCTCTATATTTTGAATTCATTAATTAAGTGTTTTTAAATTAAATAGTTTTCATTGTCTCTAAACGAAAACTTTTTAATTTAAAAGTAATTAAACATTTTAATAAATTGCATTTAAATAACAATTCAATTGATCTGACAAAAAGCAATTGATTTAATAAAAGAAATTTATTACTTATAATTAAAGAAATAATTAAAATTGCTTTCAATGTTGGTTTTAAATTAAAGAAGTATTTTAAAATGTTGCCTTTTTTTAAACAAATAAAATAAAAAATTTAAAATACCGGATGTTCCTTTTAAAACAATTTAAATCAGTTTTTTTTTAAGTTATGGCAAAACTTGTACTTTAATTTCAAACAAAAGAAAACATTAATTAAACAATTTAAAAACTAAATTCCAAGATTTAATTTATTTTTTTTCATATTATTTAAGAAAATATGAAACAGAACTTAAATTTAACAAATAAAACTGAAATACTTTTTCCACCAGAAGAAAAAAATACTTTTCACTTGCATCAATTGGTTTTCTTTGAATTAATTGAATTAATAATTATTAATTATCAATTTAAATTAATTATTAAATAAATATCAAGAGAAATAAATACCTCAAAACTTTTTTACTTTAAATTTTTTTGGATTTTTTAAATGTTATTTTAAAAAACAAATTATTCACTACTAGCCACTAAATTGAAACACCCTGTATAACTGCAGAACTGAATTCTTAAAAAGCATTGAGTAGCGTGCGCACCTTGGCATTTCCCGGGCGCCTCCTAAGCCGAACCGAGCAAACCAATGAAGAGGGAGGCCGGCAGCGTCTTAAACCGCCTCTAGGTGCGGACTGCACGTCGAACACCACTCATTTCGTTTTGCTTCTTCGAAAATAGATTAGCAGCGGATTGCGGCCCACAAGTGCGAGACATCGGACAAGCACGATAAATACGTACCGATAGACAGATAGATAGATCTGCGACGAGAAATATATCGTTGCAGTTTCGATTGACGCGTCGCGACGCTCCCAGCGAGCGCTGAAAACTTTGTGTCATCGGTTCGCGAGGCGGCGGCCGCTCCGCGATTCGTTTCTTGTGCGCGTCGCTTAATTAATCCGCACTTGCTCAGCTCTTTTTCTCGCTTCTTCCAGTTCTTAAATCTATTGTGACGATTGAAAATTAAGTGGCGAGAGACAAGTAAATCGGCGGAAAAGCGAATTCCGCTGATTGTTTTCTGGTGTTTTTTTTTTTAGTTTTTAGTTTTTCTTTCTTCGCTTTTTGGAATTTACAATAGAAAAAAGAGGAAACAATAAAAAGGTAGGTTTTTCTTTTGGATTTTTGGTTTTAAGACGGAATTTCAAAACTTAAATTTTCGACTTGGATGAGTGGAAATTGAGATGACTTTTTGCATTTTTTTTTCTTTTGGGTTTTGGTTTACGAAAGATGCAGAAGAAGAGACGGAGAGCGTGAGAGAAAGAGAAAGATGGTGTCATTAAAAAGTCGTTATGCAAACGACTGTTGTTTTTGGATCTGTCCCGAATCTATAATGCCATTAACATTTTCTATCATTATCACAGTGAAAACATTTAAAATTACCAAAATTGCCATCTGAAGATTAATTTACTTTATGCTATTTGTTTGATTTTCTTTAAGGTTTTTAAAATTTTCAGTTTTCTTTAGATCTTTTTTTTTTCATTTGCAAAGCGCGTTTCATTTTTCTTTTTACAAATTAGTATTTAAAATAGTAAATAAATGTAAAAAACAAAATGGGAAAAAAATAGTATTTTTTTGGGAAATTTAAAAATATATTTTTTTGAAAAAAAATTCAAAAATTCCGCAATCTTATAAATTATTTAATTATCTACATTTTATTTAAGTAACTTTTTGCGATAAGACCTTTAGTTTAGAAGATACCGGGTGTCAAAGTTGAAAAATATTTTAAAAGTTGAAAAAATTGGCCAACTTTAGAAGGCCAAAACTACCCTTAAAAATTCACTTTTTTAAACATTTCTTTTAGCATCTAATAAAGCAACTAATCCTTTTTTAAATTAAATAATAAAATTAGAAATTATTTTAATTTTCTTATTGATATAAATCAAAGTTTGAAAAAAATCACATTTTTGGAAAGGATAAACACGTTTCGTTTTTTCGTGACTAAACTAAAAGAGCAATGTAATAATTTTACTTAAATAAAATGTTTCTTTTGTCATTATCAACAACTCTGGAAAGTTTGATCGTAATCCGACAATTTTTAAATTTGGGGAAAAAATCGGATTTTTTCGGGAATTTTCGAAAAATTATTTTTTCGAAAAAAATTCAAAAATAGCGCAATCTTGTAGATTATTTAATAATCTACATTTTATTTAAGTAACTTTTTGCTATAAGACCTTCAGCTTAGAAGATACAGGGTGTCAAAGTTGAAAAATATTTTAAAAGTAGAAAAAATTGGTCAACTTTAGAAGGCCAAAACCACCCTTAAGAATTAACTTTCTTTCACATTTCTTTCTGCTTCCAATAAAGCAACTTTTCCTTTTTTAATTTAAATTTAAAAATTAGAAATTGTTTTAATTTTCTGAAAGATATAAAGCAAAGTTGAAGAAAAATCACAGTTTTGGAAAAGAAAAACACGTTTGCCATTTTCTGATTTGGTGTTTCAAAATTATTTAAATTTTGCACAAGAAGTTAATTAATATCTATAATTATATTATAAATAATATAATTAAAATTAAAAATTATAATTAAAGAAATTTAAATTTAGTTAAAAATTAATTGAATTATACATTGATTGATTGCTCTTTACAAGAAATCCATTAAAAATCCAAAAAAATCAACAACAAAAATCCAAAAAAATCCAATAAAAATCCATTGAAAATAAAAATATAAAAACGAATCCACTATATGGAGACGTTTCTCCAAACTTTCGCTAAGACTACTGAAAGTTCTTTTGCTTTCCTACTTGCCACTACTGGTAGGTAGTATAAAAGTAGCTGATGGTAACTCAAAAGTCTAAGCTAAGTCTAAGTAAGTACAAGGAGGCTAGCTACCGTAGAGTAGTAGAGTATAGAGACTAGAGGCAATATAACGCATTCGTTATTCGCGCCTAGGAGTCACTCACACTTCGGAGGCGACGACAAAATGCGTCAACGGCAGCCGAACGCCATTAACTTTTCGTCACTGTTTCCCTTAGCACCTCTTTATTCCCCGCACTCGAATTTATTATAAAGCCCACATCGCAATTTATTATATATTTAGTTTATACTCGTAGTAGGTACTGAAGAAACATACTGAAAGCTCTAAACATAGGACTCGATTTTTTTTTTTCATTTTTTATTTTATGTTTTTTTGTTTCCTTATTTTAGAAGAAATATGTTGCTTCTTTGAGCACTGCTGCGAAGGTTTTCGACCTCAAGAAAAACCATTGATGATGAAAAATTGCCCCTGAAGAATTTAAGGAGTGCGCAAAAATAAAAAGAAGCAAATTGAATTTATTTATTACTTATCTAAGAAGAATTGGAATGATGTATTCAAGGGAACAATTCAACGATGGTCCGCTGTCTTCAGCTGCTGCTGCTGCAGATCAACTGCAAAATGCATCCGATTGCTGTTATCGTAGCAATGCAGTTAACGATAATTGCTGCTGGAATTTAAATGCAACTGTGACGCCAATGAAGCAAATAGAAGGTACTTTTTTAATTTCTTTTTTTTTTTAATTTTTTTAAGGAATTTATTATGTTTGTTTTTATTTATTTTTTTAATTTTAATATTTTTGTATCTGCAGAATTAAGATTTAAAAATTTTAAACAGAAAATTATTAATTGTTTTGATAATTAATAATAATTAATTCAAAGAAAACCAATTGATGCAAGTGAAAAGTATTTTTTTCTTCTGGTGGAAAAAGTATTTCAGTTTTATTTGTTAAATTTAAGTTCTGTTTCATATTTTCTAATTTTAATTTATTAATGATTGATTCAAAATTGTTTTCTAATCTTTGTCATCATATAGCTAAGCAATAAATAATTACTTTAAACTTGCAATATAAGCCATTAACAATTATTTAATTAAAGAACCAAATCTGCAAGCAATTTTAATTTTTTCTTTAATTACAGTAGTCACATTTCATTTCTTTGTCTGATACTTTTTCACAGATCAATTGAATTGTTATTTAAATGTAATTTGTTAAATTGTTTAATTACTTTTAAATTATTTGGTTTTTCTTTAGAGACAATTTAAAATAAGTAATTTATTTTTTATATTAAATAAAAGAAAACTTTTTTAGTTTAGAAATTAATTAATAAATTTAAAATTCAGAGAGTTCCCTTTGAAATTAACTTAACATTAATTTAATAATTATTTTTCATTAGTTTTTTTATGTAGTTGAGTAATAAAGTAATTGTTTTTAAAATTTTGCAATTGGTTGCTGAATATAATAATATTTTCCCTAAAAAAGAATTGCAATTTTAACTTTTTTCAAAGATTTTAAAAATTCGCACAAAGTGGAAATTTTTTATTGGTAATTAATGCTTGGAATTTAGTTTAAAAGTTGTTTAATTAATGTTTTCTTTTGAAAATTGTTAACTAATTAATTTAAAAACAATTACTTTATTATGGAATAACACAAAAATCAATTAATTAATTAAGAAATTAGTTAAATAAACATTAAAAAATGAATTAATTTAATAGATTTCAATCCTTTCTGGTGAAATATTACTTTTTATAATAAATAAAATAGAAGAAAACGAAGAGGAAAAAGAAGAAGAATTAACACTTTTAGTTACTTTTCAATTTCAAGTTTTCAACCGTACCCTGTACATCGATAAAGAAAAATAAATAAATTGGCACCATCTATCTTTCGACTTTTGTGGAAAATTAGGCGCAATTAGAGTTTATTTACTGTATGGCACGTATGGCGTACGCATCTTCTTCTTCTTCTGCTTCTCCTTCTTCTTGCTTATAACACCACACTACAGCAGAGTACGATGGTTTATAAATCAACGTCGCTTTAATTAATTGGGGAATTTGTAAAAATCGAAACATTCCGCGCGCTCGAACCTATTTTTACATCTCCTTTAACTTTTTTCCTTTTTCTCCCAACATTTTTTCTCCCCTGAATCCTTTTTTTACACTTTTTTTTTCCAATTCTTTTTGGTCCTCAACCTTAAAAAAGTTTTAAAAAATGTGCACTTAAAATTTCAGAATTTCCCCAAAGAACAAAAAATAAATAAAAATAAAATAGAAAAAGTACAAAGTGGGTAGATACCAACAAGAAATAAATGCAAGATTGATGAGCTTCTTCGGAGGTCTAAATTTGTCTTCTTTCGCAGCTTGTTTGCAGATAGCCAGCGGCACCCATAAGGAATTCACCACTAGAACATTCTCACCCCTCAATCGCTACAGTGCCACCGAAGATAACAACAATCAGCAGCCGCAGCATCAGCAGCAGGGGACGACAGTTGTGGCACTTGGGGAAAACGCCAAGAAAGACGAACCGGATGGCAGTGCGGCACTGGGAAGTGCTCTGGCCCAACTGGAGATGAAACCTCTGTGGGATGAGTTCCATACACTGGGCACTGAGATGATAGTGACCAAAGCGGGTCGTCGGATGTTCCCAACGTTTCAAGTGAGACTTACAGGACTGGACCCCAATGTTCAGTACATGTTGATGATGGACTTTGTCCCTTTGGACGATAAAAGATATCGATATGCTTTTCACAGGTAACGTCTCAAGTTTTAATTTTTTTTTTTTTTTTTTTTTTTTTATGCTTTGCTATCAATTTTTTTCTTTTTCTTTTAATAGTTTTTCTTGGTTTAACAATTTAATTCAATTAATTTTAATAAGTAGCAGAATTTTTATTTTAAATGTGGCTGTTGAAGTAAAAATGGTGAAATTATAAATGAAATTTGAAATTTAATTTAATTTTAAAGTAAAGGATTTAAATTTCGTTTAATTTTCATTAGAAATTTTAATAAATAATCACTTTAAAACAAAAACTAGTGATTTTTAATGATTGCCAATGTAAAATTGGTTACTTTTGCAGTTAAGTCACTAAAAATAACTGTTGGTAACATTGGAAATTTGGAATTGTCATTTTTTAATTGCTTCCAATTGGTCAGTTAGTTGTAACCCCTTCTCCAAAAAAAAATAATTGTTTACCATAGTAACTTGAGAAGCAAAACTTTTTTTTGCTATGGACATTCATGGCTTCATATGATAATAACAGAGGTTGAATTGTTTTGTTTTTGTTTTAATAAAGTTCCAGTTGGGTGGTGGCCGGCAAGGCGGATCCGGTGAGTCCGCCCCGAATCCACGTCCACCCCGACAGTCCGGCGAACGGTTCGCAATGGATGAAACAGGTCATCAGCTTCGACAAACTGAAACTGACCAATAACCAGATGGACGATAACGGCCACATCATTCTGAATTCGATGCATCGCTATCAGCCCCGTTTCCACGTAGTCTATCTGCCTAAATACAAGTCCGCCCCCGTAGAAAACAACTTTAAAACTTTTGTTTTCCCCGAAACTTCCTTCACTGCTGTTACAGCTTACCAAAACCATAGGGTAATTAACTACTTTATTTCATTTGCTTCTCATTTTAAAAAGTTTGAAACTTTTAAAACTTTTAAATAATTTTTATTATGTTTTTTTTTTATTATTATTTAAATATACCGGGTACTGAACTTTCCATCCGGCCATTTTCATTAGAAATTTAAATAAATAATCAGTTAAAACAAATACTTGTCATTTTTAATGATTGCCGATAAAAAATTGGTTAGTTTTGCAGTTAAGTCACTAAAACCAACTGTTAAAATGTTGGTAACACTGGAAAACATTTGTTTTGCTTAGCAACCAAAACGGATGTTTACATATTAACAATAAGGGCGCGAAATTCAAAATTAGAGTTTTTCAAACGGCAAATGCATGAAAACTAGAAATGTTATGAACTTCAAAAAAAATTCTGAAGAAACTCCTCATTTAACACTACCTTTTAAGAATTCAAACATTCAAAAAGAATTCAAAATGCACCACCCGGTATAAGTTTTACATGTAATAAAAATAGGTAATTTGCAGATAACACAATTGAAGATTGCGAGCAATCCCTTTGCGAAAGGATTCCGTGATTGCGATCCGGACGACGGGTAAGTTTTCACTTTTTTGTCAAATACTTTCCGGTAAACGTTTTCTCAAGTCGTTGCCTGGTATGTAGTGTAGTAGTATATTAATTTATGCGCGCGGGAAATAAAAAGGAGAAAGATGAAGAGGTCGTAAAAGTGCCAGGGTAAAGTTTGCGCTAGCGATAAACACAATTAGTAGAGGCATCTTGAAGCAGTAAGTGTCGCTTCTAAAAATATCTGCCTAATATTTTATGCGTGTGTAAATGTAGAGAGTCCCCGTCCACCGCCTCGTCTTCGTCGAGTCCCAAGCCCAACAAGAGTCCAGATGCATCTACTCACCTGATGCGCTCCTCTTCGATATCCGCCAATAAAGGTAATTTTTTTTTCATTATTATTCACTTTGCGTATTCAGTAATTTGATTGGACATCAATACAAAGTAAAAGTATTGATGAAATTCAAAATACTAATTAAATTTAAAGAGCAACATTTAAATTTCATTTAATTTTCATTAGAAATTTGAATAAATAATCAGTATAAAACAATGACTTGTCATTTTTAATGATTGCCAGTGTAAAATTGGTTACTTTTACAGTTAAGTCACTAAAACTAACTGTTTAACTGTTGGTAACACTGGAAACATTTGTTTTCCTTAGCAACCAAAACGGATGATTACATATTAACAATGAGGGCGCGAAATTCAAAATTAGAGTTTTCCAAACAGCAATTGCATTAAAACTAAGAATGTTCTGAAGTTCAAAAAAATTTCAAAAGATACTTCATATTTAACACTACCATTTAAGAATTCAAATATTAAAAAAAAATTAATGGGAAGCAAGAAGAAAATCACTAAAGTGACTAAAGTCACTAAAAATAACTGTTTAACTGTTGGTAACATTGGAAAACTTTTGTTTTGCTTAGCAACCCAATAAATAATTTAGTTACAAACGTTTTTCCAAATTGAATTTGAAATTCAACCTATGCAATTATTTATTTTTTTCATTTTATTTCTATTTTTAATTTGTTTGTCGTCAACTCGAAAAATTTCAATAAACAAGTTTTTTAATATTTAAAATGTCTAAAAAAACCTATAGTTTAATAAACCCTTTGGCTGAAGCTAAAGCTAAATAGCGATGGGATAATTTACGAGAAGGAAAAAGGCATCTGGATTTATTATTTATAAAAGGCCCCGTATATATTTAAAAACGTTGGTTGAAGCGAACAAGAGTGCAGTCTTCTACTGTGAGGCATGCGAGAGGAACGACGTAGGACGAAGAAAAGTGAAAAAGTGTTTACCAAACAGTGCGTAAAGTGGAGAGACCACTTGTGGTAAACAAATCGTAAATTATAAGCAACTTCCAGAAAGAGTAATTAATCCTGTTCGCCGCACCGAACAAATAAACAAATCATTCTTTTTCTTTCGTCTTTTTTTTTTCGATTTTTTTTTCCTCATCGTTTTTTTTTCCCTTTTATTTATTTTTCATAATTTTTTTTTTTTGATAATTTTCTTTGCTGTCCTTATAGGAGGAGCGGTGGCATCGGGGGCGGAAGAAGAAAACTTCCCGGCGCAGATTTCGCAAGCGTATTCTGCAGGCGAGCTGTGCACTTTCGGGCCGGCTTCAGCTGCTGCGGCCGCCGCCGCCGCCGTCTACCATCATCCCTCGCATTTCCTGCACCACAACTACAACCATCATCCGTATTTCGACAAGAGGGCCACGCATCAAACGCAGAAAATGTACAGTTACAATCAACATTTCTATTCCAACACCGCTTTCAGGCATCATCATGCGCCACCCTATGATTTTACTCCTAGATGAAGCACTTTAAAATTGAATTTAAAAGGAATTTAATTTACAAAAAAAAAAAAAACATAAATACTAATTATGTATAATGTATTAAAAAGAGAAAAAATTAGATTGTAAGAAAGTACTATTTAATATTAATAAATCAATATTTTCTATATTTCTATTGCTATTTTTTTTTTGAAAACTTTATTAATTGATTTTTAATAAATAACATCAGAATTTTTTTATTTTTAAAGTAAATAAATCTGTTTAAAACAAAAACTTGTCATTTTTAAAGATTACCAATATAAAATTGGTTACTTTTGCAGTTAAGTCACTACAACTAACTGTTCAACTGTTGGTAACATTGGAAAACATTTGTTTTGCTTAGCAACCAAAGTAATTCTTTGATTTTAATAGTTTTTCTTGGTTAGAAATTAAATTCAATTGTTTTTAATGAATGATAAATGCCAAAAGATTTGATTTTAATTAATTTTTAATCAATCGAATTGAATGTTTTGAAAATATTGCAAGTGTCATTTGTAATTATGGATTTTGAGCGACAGTCAATTAGGGTCCAACAACTATACCTATTTACTATACTATGTATGTGTAAGCTAATCAATCAAAGTTTATTTCGGTTTTGGGTGTCACCTAGGTGCACTTTTAAGTGATGTATGCGCATTTTTCCGGAATAGTTACTAATGACTTTGAGGAACGGACCGTTTGAAATGTAGACGGAGCGATGTGTTGCTCGCTAATGACACCCTCCTTCTTCTTCTTCTTCTACTACTACTACTACTTCTTCTTATGCTACTAATTCTTAATTCTGCTTCAGCTTAAGTTTAAGCCACAAGCAGTTAAAACTTTTAAACCTTTCACAGTTACTCAAACACTGAGTAAATATCATTTAAAAAGACATTATTCATGTTTCAAATACTTCCGTTACTTTTAAAGTTACTTCAGAATGTTTTAATTTCGAAATTCCCCAATAAAAACAAAAACAAACTTTGAGAAGCCTCTGACTCGCGTTTCTAGTACGGTGAAATTTTAATTTACACTAGTTTTTAAGTAGAAATCGTAGAAATTCGAACAAATTGTCAAAATAAAGCAGAAACTTGTCATTTTTAATGATTGCCAATTAAAAATTGGTTACTTTTGCAGTTAAGTTACTAAAAATCACTCTTAAACTGTTGGTAACAATGGAAAACATTTGTTTTGCTTAGCAACCGAAGTTGTTTTCGCTGCCTAGTAACAGCAAATAAACTTGGAAACTTTTAGACGCGGCAAATTCAAAAACAACTATACATTAAAAGCAATATTAAAGCAATACTTTTACGTCAAATCGTAAAATATTTTTACCACGATTAAAAAAAAAAAAAAGGAAACTCGTCACTTATTGCGCAAAAGAAAAAAAGAAATAAAAGTGCAATGTATATTATTTCATTGAAACGACTTTTCGCGCTCGTAAATTCATCGGAACCTTTGGCTCTTTCAATCGACGACAGACTTTTAACGATGGCACGCAACGTTAATTTTGCACCAGCACACTCTATAAACTTTTGGGAATCCCTTTGGAAATTTATCTATCCAATCTGTGTTTCGTAAACTCTCTGTTTCTGTGCACAGCTAGACACTTTTGGTTTTGCTTCAAGAAAGAAGGAAAGAAAAGAATAAGAAGGAAAGAAAGCAGCAGCAGCAGCAGCAGCAGAAGAAGAAGAGGCTAAAGAGGAAAAAAATGAGCAGAAGAAATTAGGAAAGCAAGAGGAAAGGAAACACGTGCCTCCGAGTCGCATCAATCTGTCAATGGTCCAGTCCGTAAATAAATTCATCGGAGAATTATACATTATGTGGATGTTTGCTTGCGGACACTTTTTCCTAATTAATTGCTGCGAGATTTTATTAATTTTCCCAAGAAAAAACGAAGCTATTTAAGTCACAATATTGGCAATCTGTTTTGGTGCTCTGGGAAAACACTGGGCACACAGACAGAAGTGATTTATGGGTTCGAGGGTGGTCCTGCATGTACGTCTAACGTTTCAAACTAATATACTCGTGAAAATTTATACCGGAAGCTACAACTGTTTGGTAGTTTTTAATAGTTTTTGTTGTCAGTTTTTCATTAAACTAATTTCTAATTAATATTTGCATGTTAAATTTCTTTTTGCATATGCAGCATTAAAAATTGTTGTAATAAGTAGTTAAATAATAGCTAATTTTATAGATTTAAAGCAGTTTAAAGTAGTTTTTTCATTAATTATCAATTGAAAATTTAAATTTGCCGCTTGTTTTTAAATTTAAAACGGTTCCCACTGCTAACTGCGGTTTCTTTAGTGACTTTTTTTAAATTTTCAGTGATATCGCTAAAATTACTAAAAACCCTAAAGTTACTAAAGTTAGTGCGTAATTTCTAACCTTACTTTCTCTACGATTTTGCTTGTTGCCAGTATCAACACGTTTCGTGTCTATCGACTTAAAAAGTAAGTAATTAAGCAATTTTCCTTAAATTTCCAATTAATTGTATAAAATGACACTCGCGCCATCGATCGATGCATTAACTTCCGTAATTTTCGCTAGGATTCCTGCGAAATTTTAAGATGCATCTTTGAGGTTACCGTTCCCGACCTCATCGGACAATCAGAAATAGCCAAAAATCTACTTAATTCCTAATTTAATGATGCTTTTCAGATGCGTTACGTGGCTGCTTATCTGTTAGCTGTTTTGGGAGGCAAGGCCTCGCCACAGGCTGGAGACATTGAGAAGATTTTGGGCTCTGTTGGTATCGAATCGGATGCTGCCAAGTTGAAGCAAGTCATTGGACAACTGAATGGCAAAAGCATTGAGGAGCTCATTGCACAAGGTAAAGTCACTGATTATCTGTTTAATTTTGCTCTTTTTTTGTTTTTGGGAATATTTTAATTAATGAGAAATGATTTTTTCCGCAGGACGTGAAAAGCTTTGCTCGATGCCTGTTGGTGGTGGTGCTGTAGCTGCTGCTGCTGCACCTGGAGCTCCAGTTGCTGAAGAGAAGAAAGGTATAAATTTTAAAGTTTTGTTTTTGATTGTTTTATTGATTTGTTTTTACTTTTAGAATCTAAAAAAGAAGAAAAGAAGGAAGAGTCGGAGGAAGAAGACGACGATATGGGATTCGGTCTTTTCGATTAAACTCTTCTGTACGACTTATTTTAAGTTTCTAATAAAACTTATCAATTAATTAATTTTTTAATTAATTAAATTAGTTTTTTTTTGTATGAACCATTTTTACAGATTTAAATTTGCCGCCGAAAATCTGCTTAGCAGCTTTCCACTTTTGAATAGTGTGAAAACTTCCAGTTGAAATAAATTAATTAAATTTCTACTTCTAATTAAATAAATATAAACTTACACATTTCATTTATGAAAATATAATAGTATAAACTAATTAAATCGCTTAATTGTTTAATAAAATGCTGATTGTTAAATTGATTGTCAAGAGTAAAGCACCTGTGTTGACAGCACTTCGGGTGCCATGTGGCATTTCTAGAGCGGCAACAAATAGTACCGGCATGTTTTCGCAAAAAAATACTAAATTTCTTAGGATTATTCAAATGAATATTATCTATTTATTAATTAATTTTAATTTCCTTTAATAAATTGCAAGAAAAGAGTATGCAAACCTTAAAAATTAGCAGAAAAAGGGGTGGTTTTGGGCGTAGCAATACCGAAATTGTGACAGCTAGAGCGAGTCGGCCATATTGCCTGTGTGTTCGCTGTTGGCTGTTGGGTGTTTCAGCAGTGGAAACGAAAATCATCCGGCATTATTGCAGCGGCAGAAGAAGAGACGATAAAGTGCGTTCACGCTCGCGGTGGACGAATTTGCAGTGTGCCTACTGTACGTTAAGCGATCGACCGGTTCTCTCTAAAGATGGCTCAGCAGATTCTGCCGATACGGTTCCAGGAGCACTTGCAGGTAAGCCTGCTGCGGCAGCTTAAGGGGCGTTTTTTCTTGCACTTTCGGTGTCTCATCCGTTGCACTTCTTGCAGCTCACCAATGTCGGCATCAACGCCAACAACATTACCTTCACGGCGCTCACGATGGAGAGCGACAAGTTCATTTGCGTGCGCGAGAAAGTCGGCGAGACCTGCCAGGTGGTCATCATCGACATGGCTGACCCCATGAACCCCATCAGGAAGCCCATAACGGCCGAGAGTGCCATCATGAATCCCGCGTCCAAAGTGATCGCGCTGAAGGGCAAGTCGGGCGTCGAAGCGCACAAGACGCTGCAGATCTTCAACATCGAAATGCGCTCCAAAATGAAGGCACACAACATGACCGAAGATGTGGTCTTCTGGAAGTGGATCTCCCTAAATTCCCTGGCGCTGGTCACCGAGACCGCGGTATACCACTGGTCCATGGAGGGCGATTCAACGCCAACTAAAATGTTTGACAGGTAGTTGCAATTTTTCACTTTTTGCATCTTTTCATATAATATACAGGGTGGCCATGCTTTCAATTCGTTTAATGGTTTAACCGGAAATTACCACTTTTGCAATTTAAAATGTGGTTTTGATTCAATTGCAATGTTGTTTTTGAAATTTTAGACATTCCTCATTGAACGGCACGCAGATAATTAACTACCGCACCGATCCGAAGCAGAATTGGCTGCTGTTGATAGGCATAAGTGCCCAGCAGAGTCGCGTGATAGGCTCCATGCAATTGTATTCCGTCGAACGGAAATGCTCGCAGCCCATCGAAGGGCACGCCGCCGCATTTGCCACCTTTAAAATGGAAGGCAATCCGGAACCCAGTACTCTGTTCTGTTTCGCAATGCGCACCCCGCAAGGCGGTAAATTGCACATCATAGAGATCGGCAGTCCACCGGCCGGCAATCAGCCCTTCACCAAGAAAGCAGTGGACGTCTTCTTTCCGCCCGAAGCGCAAAACGACTTTCCGGTTGCGATGCAAGTGTCTGCAAAGTACGATTGCATCTACCTGATAACAAAGTACGGCTACATTCACGTCTACGACATCGAAACTGCAACTTGTATCTACATGAATCGCATTTCGAGCGAAACGATCTTCGTGACGGCTCCGCACGAGGCCACCGGCGGCATAATTGGCGTCAACAGGCGCGGCCAGGTGCTCTCAGTCAGCATAGACGAGGAGAACATCATCAAGTACGTGAATACGGTGCTTCACAATCCGGATCTGGCTTTGAAATTAGCAGCGCGCAGCAATCTGGCCGGCGCCGAGGAACTCTTCATGGCCAAGTTTCAAATGCTGTTCCAGAATGGACAGTATGCCGAAGCGGCCAAGGTGGCAGCCAATGCTCCCAAGGGAATCCTCCGTACGCCGGCCACGATTCAAATGTTCCAGCAGGTGCCGACGCCGGCCGGACAAAACAGTCCGCTGCTGCAGTACTTTAGCATTCTGCTCGATCAGGGGAAACTTAATAGATACGAGTCGCTGGAGTTGTGCAAACCTGTGCTGTTGCAGGGACGCAAGCAGCTGCTGGAGAAGTGGCTGAAGGATGAGAAACTGGAGTGCTCCGAGGAGCTGGGCGACTTGGTCAAACAAGCAGAACCCACTTTTGCCTTGGCGGTTTATCTGCGAGCCAATGTGCCCGCTAAAGTTATCCAGTGTTTTGCCGAGACGGGGCAATTCAAGAAGATTGTTGTCTACGCCAAGAAGGTATCCTATACGCCTGATTATATTTTCCTGCTGCGTTCGGTGATGCGCACCAATCCGGATCAAGGCGCCAGCTTTGCCTCCATGCTGGTGGAAGATGAAGAACCACTGGCGGACATCAACCAGATCGTCGATATCTTCATGGAGCAGAATATGGTGCAGCAATGCACAGCGTTTCTGCTCGACGCCCTGAAGAACAATCGTCCGGCGGAGGGTCACCTGCAGACGCGTCTGCTAGAGATGAACCTGATGTCTGCGCCGCAAGTGGCCGATGCAATCTTGGGCAACAACATGTTCACGCATTACGATCGCGCGCACGTCGCGCAACTCTGCGAGAAAGCTGGACTCTTGCAGAGAGCCTTGGAGCACTACACCGATCTGTACGACATTAAACGAGCAGTGGTGCACACGCATCTGCTCTCTGCCGATTGGCTGGTGCAGTTTTTCGGCACTTTGAGTGTCGAAGATTCCTTGGAATGCCTGAAAGCAATGCTCACCGCGAACATAAGGCAGAATTTGCAAATCTGCGTGCAGATTGCCACCAAATACCACGAGCAACTGACCACCAAATCGCTAATAGATCTCTTCGAAAGCTTCAAAAGCTACGAGGGACTGTTTTATTTCCTCGGCAGCATCGTCAACTTTAGCCAGGACCAAGAGGTGCACTTCAAGTACATCCAGGCTGCGTGCAAAACGGGGCAGATCAAGGAGGTGGAACGCATTTGCCGCGAGAGCAATTGCTACAATCCGGAGCGCGTGAAGAACTTCCTGAAGGAAGCCAAGCTGACCGATCAGTTGCCTTTGATAATCGTGTGCGATCGCTTCGATTTCGTGCACGACCTAGTGCTGTATCTGTATCGGAACTCGCTGCAGAAGTATATTGAAATCTACGTGCAAAAGGTGAATCCTTCGAGGCTGCCGGTGGTTGTGGGAGGACTTCTGGATGTCGACTGCAGCGAAGACATAATCAAGAACCTGATACTGGTGGTGCGCGGACAGTTCAGCACTGATGAACTGGTCGAAGAGGTGGAGAAGCGCAACCGGTTGAAGTTGCTGCTGCCGTGGTTGGAGAGTCGCTTCCACGAGGGCTGCGTCGAACCGGCCACCCACAATGCGCTCGCCAAGATCTACATCGATTCCAATAACAACGCGGAGCGCTTCCTGAAGGAGAACCAGTGGTACGACTCGAAGGTGGTGGGTAGGTACTGCGAGAAACGCGATCCGCATCTGGCGTTTGTGGCGTACGAGCGCGGTCAATGCGATCGCGAACTGATTAGCGTCTGCAACGAGAATTCGTTGTTTAAATCGGAGGCACGATACCTGGTGCGACGTCGCGATCCCGAACTATGGGCCGAAGTCCTAGTGGAATCGAATCCGTTCCGCCGACAATTGATTGACCAAGTGGTGCAGACCGCCCTAAGCGAAACCCAAGATCCCGAAGATATTTCCATAACGGTCAAGGCATTCATGACTGCCGATCTACCCAACGAACTCATCGAATTACTGGAGAAGATTGTGCTGGACAATTCGGTCTTTAGCGATCACCGTAACCTGCAGAATTTGCTAATTCTAACTGCAATCAAAGCCGATGCCACCAGGGTGATGGACTACATCAATCGTCTGGACAATTACGATGCGCCCGACATTGCCAACATCGCGATCAACAATCATCTGTACGAGGAGGCGTTCGCCATCTTCAAGAAGTTTGAGGTGAACACGTCGGCGATCCAGGTGCTGATTGAACAGGTCAATAATTTGGATCGCGCCTATGAGTTCGCGGAAAGATGCAATCAGCCAGCCGTTTGGAGTCAGTTGGCTAAAGCGCAGTTGAATCAAGGAATGGTCAAGGAAGCAATTGATTCCTATATAAAAGCCGATGATCCCAGTGCGTACATGTCGGTGGTGGAGACCGCGAGCAAGAACAACAGTTGGGAAGACCTGGTGCGGTACTTGCAGATGGCACGCAAGAAAGCCCGCGAATCGTACGTGGAATCCGAATTGATTTACTCGTACGCTAAAACCGGACGTCTGGCTGACCTGGAGGAGTTCATCAGCGGACCGAATCATGCAGACATTCAGAAGATAGGCGACAGATGTTTCGACGACAAGATGTACGATGCCGCTAAGCTGCTTTATAATAACGTGTCGAATTTCGCACGCTTGGCCATCACTCTGGTCCACCTGAAGGAGTTTCAAGTGAGTTTTCCATTTATCTTTATTAAAATTGCGCAGTTTTTTTTTAAATCTTATTGAAATTTGCAATTTTGTGTTTAAAAAACTTAATTTGTTTTATTTAAATGAATAAAAAAATCATCGTTAGGGTGCTGTTGATGGAGCGCGGAAAGCGAATTCGACGCGCACGTGGAAAGAGGTGTGCTTCGCGTGCGTGGACGCCGAGGAGTTCCGCTTGGCGCAGATGTGCGGCATGCATATCGTGGTGCACGCGGACGAGCTGCAGGACCTGATCAACTACTACCAGGACCGCGGCTATTTCGAGGAGCTGATCGGTCTGCTGGAGGCCGCCTTGGGCTTGGAACGCGCGCACATGGGCATGTTCACCGAGCTGGCCATCCTCTACAGCAAGTACAAGCCGGGCAAGATGCGCGAACACTTGGAGCTGTTCTGGTCGCGCGTCAACATTCCGAAAGTGTTGCGTGCCGCCGAACAGGCGCACCTGTGGGCCGAACTCGTCTTCCTCTACGACAAGTACGAGGAGTACGACAATGCCGTGCTGGCGATGATGGCGCATCCGACCGAGGCGTGGCGCGAGGGACACTTTAAGGACATCATCACCAAGGTGGCCAACATCGAGCTCTACTACAAGGCGATTCAGTTCTACCTGGACTACAAGCCGTTGCTGCTGAACGACCTGCTGCTGGTGCTGGCGCCCCGCATGGACCACACGCGCGCCGTCGCCTTCTTCACCAAAACGAACCACCTGCAGCTGGTGAAGAGCTATCTGCGCAGCGTGCAGTCACTCAACAACAAGGCGATCAACGAGGCGCTCAATAATTTGCTTATTGAGGAGGAAGATTTCCAGGTATTTGCTACTATTTTTTTCTATGTCATTTTGTATTAAAGTATTAATTAGTTTAAAAGGCAAAATATTAATGTTGGTTTTTTTGTAGGGTTTGA
This sequence comes from Holobus sp. GC000080, assembly GCA_030556065.1. NCBI lineage: Eukaryota > Metazoa > Arthropoda > Insecta > Coleoptera > Staphylinidae > Holobus > Holobus sp. GC000080. The sequence goes on along the minus strand of JASKGO010003795.1, from coordinate 12,446 downwards.
GGACCTCCATAGATGCCTTCGACAATTTCGACAATATTGGATTGGCGCAGAGTCTGGAGAAGCACGAGCTGACAGAGTTCAGACGCATCGCGGCCTACCTGTACAAAGGCAACAATCGTTGGAAACAGAGCGTGGAGCTGTGCAAGAAGGACAAGCTGTTTCGCGACGCGATGGAATACACGGCGGAGTCGCGCCAAGGGGAACTGGCCGAGGAATTGCTCGCCTGGTTCTTGGAGCGCAAAGCCTACGATTGTTTCTCTGCTTGTTTATACCAGGTAATTGGTATTTCTTTCTTTTTTCTAGATTGTAGTAGAATTGTAATAATTAATTAATTAATTGTATATTGAAAAAATGTGTTCGTTTTTAGTGTTACGACTTGCTGAGACCGGATGTGATACTGGAGCTGGCGTGGCGCCACAAGATCATGGACTTTGCGATGCCGTTCTTCATCCAGGTAACGCGGGAGCTGTCGCAGAAGGTGGAGAAGCTGGAGCAGTCGGATGCGCAGCGGCAGACGGAAGCCGAGCAACACGAGACGAACAAACCGATGATGATTGCGGAGCCGCAGCTGATGTTAACAGCTGGTCCTGGCATTGGTTAGAATCGTTTTTTTTTTTTTTTCGTCTTCTTTAGAATTTCTTTAGAATTAAATTCAAATTTCGCGCCATTGGCAATTTGAAATGCTTTCAAAAGTGGCGCGAAATTTGAATTTCAATAGCACAATCACAATCAATTATTTTTTGTGTTTTGTTTTTGTATTTACGCAAGTCTGTGTTTTAGGAATGCCAGCCCAGCAATATGCGGCGCCTCCTCAGCAGGCTTACATGCCCCCGGCGCCCGGCTACAATCACCAAATGCCCTACCAAGGATACGGCATGTAAAAAACAGGCCAAACTGGTGAAGCAAACAGTTGAAAACGACCCAACAACAAGAAAAAAGAAGAAAAGAGGAAGAAGAAGAAGAAGTTGTCCACCAGTTCTAATTCTAATTCTACATATTATACATACTTTAGATTATTTAGGTAGTTGTTAATTAATTAAGTGAAAAGTCGACTTTTTAATTTTCCGGCGTAAAAAAAAAGTTGCGAATATAGAGGGATTGCAAGGGTTTCTCATTCTTTGCTTTTTTCCCTTAAATTTTGTTGTAGTACGTTCAGAAAAAGTTGAAAAAATTGCAAAAAAAAAGGGGAAAAAATGAGAGGAAAAAGAAGGGAAAAACTTGCAAGTTCAATTAGTGGTATCGAAAAAAAAAAAAAATGTTTATCGCGTGTTATTGGTAATGTAAATAAGCACATCTATTGATCGTACTAATTTTCGCTATGATTATATTGTGGATGCAAATAGAGAGAAACAAAACTGCATTAAAAAGAAGAGAAAAAAAACCACTAAAAATGATTAAAAAAAAAGATTAACAAATGAACTAAATACTGAATATTTAATATATAATTTGAAGAAACGCAACTTTTTTTAAACAATGTTTTTCGTTTGTAAGATTTTTTAGTCTGTTTTTAGTTTGTTTATTTGTAATACTTGCGTCCTGTTGCGTTTTTTCAATTAGTGATTTTTTCTTTCTGTTTGTTTAAAACAAAAACAAAAAAACAAAGAAAAGACAAAAAGATTTGTTCATTTTAGAGAGCCGCCGCAAAGTATCTACTAATGTTATTTACTATACGATTATTATTTTGTAGATTGTAAGAAATTCCCAAAAAAGAGCAAAGAAATATGTTTATTTAGTGGAAAACGCAATTTTCTATTGTATTAATTGCATTAATAACGAGCCGCAGAGCAAATAGTGCCATGTGCCATATTGAAGAGTTGCAGATAAAAAGCAGGGGAAACAAAAAAACACAAATTTATCGGCGTCTAGCAGTGGGCAATCGACGGATTTTCCCATTAACTAACTGCTAATAATCAAGTCAGGACTACTCGGAATGGAAAATCTGTTGGAAAGGACAAACTGGGAAACTAGGAGACGAGTAGGAGGAACGCAGAACGCAGGCAGGGCTACTAATCCCGCAGAAGAAGAAGTTATCTAGACGTCGTCTTCTACAAGAAGGAGCAATTACGGGAGAGCCGGGAGAGTTTGGTTTGGAAACAGTTGAGCTGCTTGGGTGTCACGTTCGCTTTTGATCCCGCTAAAAGTGGCCGGGATTAGTTTGCAAGTCAATCAGGAAAGTGCGCCTTGTTATTATAAGTTAACACCGTTAACACATACTGCGTATGCTACAGGGTGACGCAAATTTCTTTATTTTTTTTAACCGATTTTTACCAGATTTGCTTTACTTACAAAAAAAAAAAAACACATTTCCAATTGGATTGAATGCTGGTCATAATTACATTACTTCCGGTTTCATTATAAATAGACTTTTTGTCTTTTTAATTGTAACTTTGACCATTTTAATGTCGATTTAACTGATTGAAAATCTTTAAAACTGCAGAATTGCTGAAATTATACAAAAAAAAAAAACTGTTAGAGAAAATGTACCCTGTATAACTATCGGATGGCTAAAGGGGATGCCAATGGTTTCGTTTGCAGAGAAAACATTTGGCTTTTTAGAAAATGTAGCGTTGTGCGTTGGAGTTTTGCAATGTATTTACAATATCAGCCATTAGCCGGAGCCGAAGGAGAAAAACGCACTTTAAATGCTCTCCATTTCAATGTTACGCATTTAGAGTAACATTTAAATTGATTGAAATTAAATTTGAAAACACCTAGGTAGGCCATTAACATTTTAACATGCAATTAGAGCAATTAGTTGAATGATGCAATAATTTCAAATATTGGCTTTTTTCTCTCTCCTTCTTTATATTGGTAAAATTTTTTAATGGTTTTAAAATGCTTTTTTACCTTTTTTTAATGCTAAAAAAAGTTTTTAAAGTATTTAAAAGTAATTTTATCGAAAATTTGATTTATGTATTTTTTTTTAGTGTTTTTGGTAATTGTAGCAGTGAAGATTTCGGAAGAGAGATGAAAGAGACAAGAGACATGCGCAACCAGGACAAAAGCGCTCAATCCGAAAGCGGGTCTCTCATTCAAAAAATGAACCGCCAGCAGCAGTAATAAATAGAGAGAATTCCTAGATTTGAAGTAATAACGTAAAGTATAAAGTAAAGAGAGTTTTGTTGTGTTTGGAAAAGTACGTGCGAAACCACCACCAGAAAACACATTTGAAAAAGTAAAAAAGCAAAAAGGTTATCGCTGGCTTCGATTATTCCCGTTATCTGCATATCAGTTGAATTATTGTCGGCCAAGGAGGAGAATTCTGAATTCGTTTCGAATTTCGTGCATTTTCTCCGCCATCTCAACCGACCGATTTAGAGTCAGCTTAGTTGCATCGAAAGAATTAATTGCTGTGCCGACTGATAAAGAGAGAGAGGCCTTTTACGCAATGCAAAGAGGTGCCCGTCTCATCGTCGTCTTCTTCTGCGCGCTTCTTTTCGTCGCCTTCAGCAACGCTCGCACCCTCAACAGGTAATTACTTTTTACATTCTTTTTTTTCTTGGTTTTTTCTTTTTCTTTTAAGTTAAAAATTAATTTTTAAGTTTCCTTTTTAACATTCTACTTGCTATTTTTTCTTTTAAAGTTTTAAAGTCAAAAATTAATTTTTAAGTTTCTTTTTTACACTTTTTTCTTTCTTAAATCTCAAGCAATTTATGGAAACTCAAAAAATTACTTATTCTGTACTTAAAAACATCAATTAAGACCAATTAATACTTTGTTTCTATGACAAAAACTTTTCTTTCAAAAAATTACCAAAAAAAGAAAAGCGACGTCCAGTTTTTTCTGGCTATTTCAGGATAACCAAAACCCATATCCGATTTGAGCATTTGCATACAAGTTTATCGTAAAATTCTGCACATTTTGTTTAATTAACAAAATTTCCATGTTAAAAACTCTAAAAGTTAACCATAAAAACAGGTTGAGAAAATAGAAAATCCTGATTAATCAAAAGATGCGTCACAATTCTAAAAAAAAATGAAAAATCAAAGCGATCCATTGATAAATCCAATAAAAAAATTAATCAAATAAGAGAAAAAAGAATAGAAACTAGATTATCGATTGCACAACATTGTCAAATAATCAAATAAATCAAATAATCTAACAAAAGTTAGTCATACTATTAGCTAACGCTATATTACTATATTACTACATGAAAAACGTGTCCTGTCGTATCAAAAACGAGATTAAACTCGTCTACTACATCGGTTGATTGCAGAATGCGCTTTTTTTTTCTATTTTATTACATTTTTTTTATGTTTTAATGATTTTTCTTTTCTTTTTTTGGTGTTTTTTTGTTTGTTTTTGGAGATGGGAGATAGATGGAAAACCTATTGATATTGCTTTATGCAATGTGAAATGAAATAAGGCAAAGAATTCTTTGATCTTTCGATGTTTCATTTAAATAAAATAATAATAATGCGTTATCCTTGGCGACCGCAGCAGCCGCAGGAAACACTAGAAACACAAAAGAGACAAAAGATGATGCAAACGTAATAAGAAAAACGTAAGAAAAATGTAAGAAATGAAAGAAATGAGATTTGCCGTATATGTGAAATGTGTAGTAGTTTTCCCAAAGGGCAAAACTGCCGCCCATCTGAATGCCATCACCATCAGCCTTCTGTCTTCTCTTTTGCCTCCTGCTTGACATACACTATATGTGACTACATTTGCATTTGCTTTTACTTTTCTTCTTCTTCGTCTTTTTCTTTCTTTCTTTTGTTTCTTTATTTCTTTCTATATTAAAAGAAAGAGGAATAGGAAAAGAAAAAGGAGTTTCCTTTCGGGACACTTTTTCAATTTTCCAATGTGGGGACTTTTCTTTTTCTTTTTTTTTTTTTGTCTTTTCTGTTAAAGTTTTAAAATAGAAAAAGAAAAAAAAAAAAAACTAAAAATAAGTTTTTCAGCAGTCACAACTCATCGTAAAAGAAATAAAAGAAATAATTATTAATAACTTTTGTGAGATTTCAATTTCCATATCAATTTTAATTGCAATTCGATATTGTTTAACGAAATAATCATTTAATGATAATAATGTAAAAAGAAAGTTAAAAGTAAAAACAAAACAAATTATTTCTTAACGAATAATAATAAAAAAACAAAAACAAAATAATATTATGAAATTTATAATAAACTTTTTATTTTTTTGTATTGAATCCTGATTTATTTTATTGTTTAATTATTTTTTTATTATATTTTTTTTAACTTTAAACTAATAAAAAGTTAAAAGAAAAAATCAATTTTAAATTATAAAAAGCTTAAAAAAATCAATTTTAAGTGAAAAAAAAAAGTTAAAAGAGAAAAATCTATTTTAAGTTATAAAAAGCTTAAAAAATCAATTTCAAATTATAAAAAGCTTTAAAAAATTCGATTTTAACTAATAAAAAGTTAAAAAACACTTTTTAATTATAAATTATAAAAATAATGAGAAAAATTCAAAAGAAATAAAGAATTAAAAATCACATTCAACTCATAAAAATAAAAAAGAAATTCCGATTATTAATATAACTTTTGGGAGATTTTCCAACGCGACTTTTGCGTTAAATTGGCAATTTTTTGACCTTCTCGTTATCAATTTCCGTTTCGATCAATTGCGCGTTTCCAATATATAAAAACTAAACCACATCTTACTTACTAATAATGCTAATAGCTCCTAATACCAAATACTATAAATTACAATACTATACACAAAAAACATTTTAATTTCCCGACAAAAATCTAAAAATTAAAATAAAAAAATAAAATAAAAACATGAAGGAGAATGTAATAAAGAACATAATTGAAATTTTGAAAAAGAAAAAAATATTTTTTTTTTGTTGAAAAAGTACTTAAAAAGTGAATTTTCCAATGAATAAATTTGCAATCATTTTCATGGTTTGTAGAGTTTAATCAAATTTCAAATATACTATTTACTACTTATGTAGTAAACTTTATTACTTTACATAAGTCATAAGTGGTAGTACATTGACCTACAATATATAATTAACTAATTAACGCAGTGCGAAATATTAATCGCGAACGCTTTTTTATTTATTTCTCTATTCTTTTCTTTTCTGTTTTCTTTTCTTTTCCTTTATTTATTTCTCTTTTCTGTTTTGTTTTGTTTTCTTTTCTTTTATTTATTTCTCTTTTCTGTTTCTTCATTTCATTTCTTTTATTTAATTAATTTAACAGTTTAAAGTTTAGAATAAAATTAATTAAACGAATGACACAGAGAGACAGTTGCTAAACTTTTTTTTTAATTTTTTTTCTCCATTTAGTATTTACTATTTTATTTATATAATATAAGAATCATAAATCAGTCAATCGACTAAATAGAATATTGATATTTCATCATTACTCATTGCTCATTACCATTACTACTAAACTAATTAATAAATATTGCTTAATTTCGCATTATAAATGAGAGACATTACAAATTTACACAAATGTCTAGATGCGATGTTTTAATGGGATTTAATTAATTTCGGAAGTTCTAATCTCCAATTAAGACATTTATGCTGTGCATTTCGCATTCATTAATCTATTTCATTTAATGAAATTAATTAATTAGACGGACAGCGATAATAAATATACTTTGAAATTAAATGAAAAAAAAAAAATAATAATGAGCGGCGGTTAATTATTACTTTTTATTTTTTTAATGACTTGTTAATTATTATGGTATACTATACACTGATTCAGACATCAATTTAATTTAATTGTTTTTTTTTTTTCATTTTTCATTGAATTAGATGTAATTTGTGCGATTAAACGCTTAAAAAGTCGCGCAAAAGTCAAAAGTGATGCAATAGACTCGAACTATTTCTATTTTGAATTTGTGCCAATCATCTTTTTTATTATTATTAATAAATAATAATTTTTTATTAATGGTTTTTGTCATTATTATTGATTTTTATCATTATTTTTTCTATTATTTTATGGTATTTCAAGTTTAGTTCTTCTAGTAGAATTATTACTTAATAAAAATGCAAAAAAATGCAATAAAAAATGCAAATGCAAGGCATGTAAAAAAAAGAGAAAAAGAGTGAAAAGTATAGTGAAGAAGCAAATCGAATTTTTTCCACCTAAAGATCGCTAATTAAGTTTATCGCTCCTGCTCTCCTGTTGCTTTGGCTTTGGCTTTGGCTTTGGCTTTGATCATCGGCAGGAGCAGTTGATTGCTGCCGCTGTTTCATACGTTGCAAAAAGAGACACTGATCACTGATCGAATTCACTTTTAATAACCCTTTTAACGTTTTTTTCTTTTATTTTTTCTTTATTTTTATTTTTTGAACTTTGCAAACTTTTTTTATTAATTTTTAAGCTCGAAAATTTGCATTTTGTAATTGCCTATCGAATTTTCATTATAACTATGCTGAATTCGTTTTTTTTTTAAGCAAATTTAAAGCAAAAGAGACGTTTTTAGTAGTTAAAACAGTTTTTAATATTTCATTCATTTTAATTGATTAATTAATACTTTGTTTTTTGGTTTTTGAGAGATCTGTTAAGAAATAATAAAGGAATGATAGTTTTTGAGTTTTCCAAACAGGCGTTTGTTGTTTCATTTAGTTTTCTTCAGAGAAAAGAAGGCCACATTACAAGTCTGCCATCTATCAGAAAAAACTTATAGCTAATGACATCGGCAGCCAGTAGCTGAAAATATCGAAAATATTAAAAAAGCAAACAAAGCCAAGTCGAAGCAGTAACAAAACTTAAACTAAATTTTCTAATTTTGGATCTTCGCATTAAAATAAACAATATTTACAATTGATTTGTTTGTAATTAATGTTATTATTATAAAACTAGGCCAAGTTTTGCGCAAATTTATTACTTTTCGTGCGTTATAAATATAAAATATCGCGCGATATTATTGGAAAACGCATTGCGACACATCGATTTCATATATTTAAACTCTCTCATTATAATAACAACAAAAGCGTTTTATTGCTATTGATGATGATAATTCATTTAATAATAATAACGACAGCGCTGGTCGCGATGAATAAATCGCAATTACGCAGATCAGCAATTTTCCAAATCATACGATTCACAATCATTAATAAACGATTGATTATTTCAGTTTAAAATTTATTATTGTTATTATTAATTTCATTATTATTATTATTAGCATTATTAATAAAGTGATCGTTCTGTGCGGGCAACATATTAACAAATTTAAACTCTCCACTCTCCACAATATATCTTCGCTGACCTTTTACAGCGACCTTTCCTCTATCATCGATTGCATTAATAAGTTTATTTTAGGTTCGAAAAATTACCTAACCACTATTAGTATTACTTATTATTTTGCTATATAAATTCAAATTAATGCAATAATAATAATAATAAGTAATATAAATTTAAATTACCTTTATTTGATGTTTTTCTTTATTTATTGGTTATGTTTTAATACACTTCATCCTATTGGTTAATTTATTTGAAAAACAGAGGGCGTTTACTGAGTAAAAAAAGCAAATATTCCATTGGCTTGATTAGTTGCTCAGCAACCACTGTAAACAATAATTCAAAAATTTAATATTTACTGCATTTCATTACAGAGGGCATCATAAGTACAATGAATCGCTTCAAATTTTCTGTTGAATTGCTTATTAGTAACTTATGTAGCTTAGCAACTGATGTAAACAACATGAAAGCTTTGAGAAATGGCCACTGCTATGCCATTGCATTGAATCACTCTGTATATTTATTTCAATGGGTTTAATGTAATAAAATGTTAGAAAGGTGCTGTTTTTTTTTTCTTGCTCGCTTTATCAAAGCGCGACCTGCACAATAATCAACCAATTGAGTAATTGAGACCATATAGTATATCGAAAAGCACAGTACATTAATTATTAATTATTGCTTTATTGAGTATTAATAACTTTATGTTTAATTAACTTTTTCTTTTTTTTCTTTTTTATAATTTAATAACAATTAAAAATCCATTTTTATAATTTAATAATTAATAATCAATTGTTTTTAGAATTTAATGATAATTAAAAATCTTTTTTTTTTTTTTTTTTATTATTTACTTATAATTAAATGATTTTTTTTTTAATTTCAGAATGAAACGAGTGTCTGACCAACGTCTAGCTGAATTGGAGACGCTCGTGGGGCTGACAAAAATGAAGGGCAAACTTGTGACGGTTCCGCTGGCTTTGGGAAAAGTGGACCCGAAATTCATGTAAGTTTTCAATTATTTTTCCCCGTATTTTTTCCATTACTAAAAGCAATTTTTGCGTTTGCAGAGGGCGTAAAAGACGGTCGCAACAGTCGATCCTGATAAATCGCCTATTGGCGGCTTACCTGGAGCCGCCGCCCGATGAAAACTCATCAGACGACTACTACAATAGGCCACAAAACAATTAATGATTACTTTCCCAAATAATTTATTTTCAATTTTAAATTTTAAACTTTAATTCGCTTAAAAGACAATCTCAAGACTGTTGTTACATTCGATCAGTATTCCGTACTACAATCTAAGCTATTTATTTATTTATTAAAACAATAACAATTTTTGCTTATATTTAAGTTAATTAACTAAAGAAATAAAAGTAAAAGAATAAATATACAAAAAAACTATGAATAAATTACATTAAACCAGAGTACTTTGTCCTGTTTCTGCATTGCAATTCTGCAATTTCTTGTAATTGTTTGCCAAATTTAAAAACTTCCTAATCACCGGCAACAGATAATCGACGATGTTGTCGTTGCGAAGAACTAGACGCTGGTTTAGAACTTCAGCACTCGTTGTGCTTAGTTCTTTGATTGTTTTTTCACTTTCCCTGGTGGTTTTCGAGTGCTGCTGCTTCAAGAAAGATGGCTCCATATTGATGACGCCGCTAATCACATCGATCGGATGCTGTTTCCTTCTTCCGTGCACTTTGCAGTTCATCGCGCGGACCATCGGATCTGCATACAGGCCGCGCTTCCATTCTTCGTAGCTGATAAAGGAGGAATCATCACTGCATTCTTTCCTAGTGGATTGCAAAGCAATAAACTCCTTGTTTAGATTGCGCCGCAGTTTTTCGCGGTCGGCCCTCACTGCCACGTATTCGTATTCGCGCACTTTTCTTTTTTCCTTCGCTTCTTTCACTTCTTGCACTCCGCGTTTTGCCACTTTTGTAATCATCATCGGCATATCTTTGCTCTTATGAATTTTACCGCTCAATGAAGTGGTTTCTGCTTTGGGGAGCCCTTTAAAGGGACCTCTTTTGCTAATTCCTGTTGCTGCATTATATCATTAGGGAATTCTTAGTAAAAGAGCAACGAGCTAAGTGGTAAACAAAATAATCCGCTTGAAAAACAATTTAATGATTTGTTATTAAAATTATTGTTATTGCCAAATTTGGGATTTGTGGATTGTATAAAAATGGGTGGATTTCAATGGTTGTTTTGATTTTTCACAGGTAATTGGGGGTCGTTATGACTGTATTTCCAGGTAATGGTAATTGATAAGTAATAAACTGTTAAAAATGTTTTCATTTTTGGCATTATTTCTTATGAAGAAGTTAATTTAAAGAGTTTAATTGTTGTTTTCGTTATTATTGCGGATTATGCGATTTTCTTAATGATTTTTCGCTTGTAATTAAAAAAAAAGGAACTTTTGATTGTTTTCAGTATTAAATTGAGTCATTTTCCATGGCAGAATCGGTTAAAACTTTCCTTAAAAAATGCTATATGATTTTTTTTTCTACAAAAGTAAATGATTTATTTTTATAAACTTTATAGTAAATTGTAGAGAATTGAATTGTCTTTAAAACTGTAAATTGATTTTAAATTATTGCTGTTGTCTTATTTTCCACACTAAATAAATAAATAACAATTCATAATTATCAAAGGCAATAAAATTAAAACTTTCATAAATTATTTAAATAGGTGTATAAATTGCTCTTCAAATGAGACTAAAATTGTAACTCTACGTTAATTAGTTCAAGAGTTATTAATTATTTTCTGACCGTTCATCATTTGCCGCTTTGCAATAAAAAGTTCTCTTAGTTATTTGTTAATAAAATCTAAAGGAATAAACCAACCTTACTGAATTCTACATTTATTTATTGCTAATTAGATTGTCCTTAATGATTTTAAAGAAATTTTAAATTTATAAATTTTTCTGTATTTATACAGCGTAATTACTTCAGGGGTTGTTTTTACTGGCGCAAACATCGACAGCGCAGCGTTAATGAGACGCGCGACCGGACTGTAAGCGTAGTGCGTCGAGTATGGTTGAGACCGAGTGCGGGCGAGTCTAACGCGTTAGGGCGTAACGTACTTATCGGCTACTGAAGACTTCAGCCTTAACTTACTAGTAAAAACAAAAAGTAAAATTATTATAAATTATTTGAAAAGGTAATTAAATTGTCTTTTCAATGACACGAAAATTGTTGATTTAGGTGAATAAGTTCAATAGTAATTAATTATTTTCTGAGAGTACTTAATTTGAGGATTGGCGACAAAAACACCTCTTAGTAATTTGTTTATAAAATCTAAATAAAAATTTTCCTTTGGGAAAATTGTTACTTACTGAAGATATCCAAGGCAAACCTCTTGATTGCCGAAATAACACTACTGTTACTCGAATGACAAATTGTTTATCCACTGTCGCAATATACCTTCAAAAAAATGAAGAACTGATTAAACGAAGTCCTCTTAATTGCTGATGGAGATCGCAGATAGAAAAATAGAAAATATAACTAAAAATAAAAATTAATTTAATCAAATTAAGTAACCATATTATTCATTACCTCAAAAATCAAATTTATTAATATCCTCCAAGATAATCTCGAAAAAATATCAAAAGGAAGCCAAAGATTCAATCCTATAACCGAAAAATAATGTAATTAATTTTATTACATCAAAAGAATTGATTAAGAAGTAATGGACCCACCACTGACCCCCACTAAATAATTATTAATAACTATAAAAAAATAATTATTAATAATTATTCAATGGACACATTACTTATTACTTCTTAATCAATTATTTATTTAAAAAATACAAATTACATAAAAAATTAACAATTGATGATAAAGCAAACCAAATGAAGAACTTTAACATGAAACCAATATTGTGATTAAGAAAAGCAAAAACAGAGTGCATTAATTAATAATAAAAAGCAAAGGTGATGCAATAATTAATAAGCAAAGCATCCGAAACCTAAAACAGACCAAATATTAATAACAAGAAAATTCATTTCTAAAAACAAATAAAAAAATTAACAGTAAAAACATGCAGGACAGGATAATGAAAGGACAAAAGTTGAAACAATTGCAATTAATTATTTTCCGGAAAATGCGCGCGAAAAATAAAATACACATTGTAATTTTAAATAAATTATTTAAATAAACGAATAAGCTTTTTCATCACTGAGTATCCATCATGAGAGACCGGTAGACCTAAAATTAACAATGTAATTATTTTACAATACATAAGAAAATTGATTAATTAGAAAGGACAATAAAGTCCTA
>JASKGO010003794.1:0-25288 GCA_030556065.1 Holobus sp. GC000080 | reverse complement strand
TATGGGTAGTGGTGTTTGGGTAGGCATCCCCATCACCATGGCCGAAGGACCTTCGGGTCGATAGCCTCCCTGTGCTCAAAGCACAGAAAAAGTACATTATATATATATATATATATATCTTAAAAATATATAATTTCTAATATTTTCTATTACACACTTTTATCATTTCTATTTCATTTCATTTCAAAATTATAACATTTAGAAAATAAATGTATTAAATTAATATATTCAAAAATAGAATACATTGAAAAACTAATTTATCATTATACCGCAGGAAATTTTCAACCTTTTCCAGTCATTTACATTAATAAAGGCAACGAAAAGCAAAAGAAAAAAGTTCAATGCTATGTAATTATTTAATGGTGTAGTGAACGTTAATACAAACAAATCAAAATTACCTATTGTGGCTTTGACAATATTAGAATTTTATACAAAAACAAAAAACATAACAAAGCAAAACAAAAAAAGCCGAAGGTAGTTGATGGAAATAAAATATCAGTGGATCTATATTAACGTATAGAGCAGTATGTAGGACGACCGTGGAATTTTAATATTGTTTGTTGTTAATTTGTGAATCCGGAAAAGGGATGCAGCAAAGAAAACAATGTCGCTTTATTGTTAGCAGACACCACGAATGACGTCACCATGAAATTGCGTGAAATACTCGTACATCGACAATGTACATAGATATACCTATACGCGCATAAAACATATACAACCATATAAAAGTAGATTAAAAGCAAATCTTATTACGAAGAGACGAATCTATAGATGTGTCTCTGCTAACTATAAATATAGGGTGCGTCTCAAATCAACAGTCGTTTTTTCGCATTTTTATACTTTTTATTACTTCATATAAAATAAAAAGAAAAACTTGATGGCTAGGGGATGAAATAGGTCATATGGCATGTACATGGAAATAATTAAAAATCATTTATTATTTTAAATTTGCATTTAACAGGACAATTTTTTTTTGTAATATCGTAACTAATAGGGTATTTGAAGCAATTGGAAATATGCTACGGAATGTTAATAAAATTCATTAGGTAATAACATAAAAAAAAATATTTCTCTTTAATTTATGCCAAAAGTCATATAGGTTTTGCACAATAAACGATTAAAAATTACAATTATTTTTAAAAATTCGTAGGCGCGAAAAACGCTTTGTTATTGGCTGAGGGTCGTGTAAGGTCAGAAGACAGTCACTACTATTTTCAATCAATTACTTTGTATGGTTATCATAGAATTTCTGGTGTTTTCGTCAATAATAGTTTTTTACATCAAAATGAATGAAAATTTTGTGCAAGCCGACAATAGAAACCTTCCTAATAATAATAATCTGACTAAGATATCTACGTCACACGCACCACGTAACTTAAGAAGGCGTTTTCGCGGAAATTCAAATTATTAAAATTTTAAAAATTTATTTCTCGAAAACTAAGGGTCTAATTTTTTTTTTCTTTTTTTGATTGAACTCCATTTGTCCTTGATGATACCTTCACCTAATTAATTAATAATAAAAAACTCAAATACCCTGTTAGGTACAAAATATAAAAATTCACTTCAAAAGAAAACTTAGCAATAAGTTTAAGGGAATCACCCTTACAAATTTAATTATGACTTTTTACTAAGGTTTTCCATTTTTCGTTTTATTTTTGTATTTCCCGGTGTTTTATATCTCATTTTATTGAACCAGCAGTTTTAAATATGTTCCAATAAAATACGAAATTCGGTGCATTATAAAATTATTTGATGGAAACGGTTCAATTGATGGTGTCATAGATAAAATTAGTTTGTTAATTTTCCTATAAGTATCTATAAAAACAAATAACAATAGGTAATAAATGATGTGCCACTTTTAATTTGAAAATGAATTGTATATTTCACGACGCACCCCTTATATGTATCGTATAAGCATCGTATCTAGGTATGTATAAAGCGCTTTGCACATAAACCAAGTGCGAACACAAGACGACAAATCCGATGAAATTGTTTCTCAGTTGTCTCCCTTAAACAGCAACGAAAGGATTTGCTTTTATTTCCAGCACTTTGTTTTAACTAAAAAGAGATTATTTAAAGCTATAAAATTTTTACTTTTTAGTTTTTTTTTTTTTCAAAAGCCTTACTTTTCACTTTTATTAATTTTATTAATTTTTTCTAATTAAAGGTTAAATTAAGTTATCATTTTCAATTTTAATTATTTTAAAAGCAAAATTCAAAACGCTATCAAAGAAAGCACACTGCGCTCATATTAAAAAATATATAAATATTATAAATTCTCTCTCTTTGAAGGAATTTTTTTTGTATAAAAATAGGAGAAAAAAATAATCACAAAAGTTTGTTTTTTTATATAAAAATAAGAGAAAAAAATAATGATAAAAGAGTTAGAGAACTAACACTGGGAAAAGGAGGGAAAAATAGGAAATATGTGCGTGTCGATTGTGCACTCCAGTAAAGTATTTGCACAAACGGAGCGCATCAAGGGGACGCAAAAAACGTTTCAAGTTAAATACTTTTATATATACCATACCATACGTACTAAACTTTCATTCATTCGCTGGTGGAGATGAAACGTGCATAAATATGGGACATAAATAAAATTCATGTGACATTTTATTCCTGTGATATACTTTAGACCGGCCCATTCGAAATAAAACTGTTTTTTTTTTCACTCTACACACTTCTCTCCTCTGCCTATTTGCAGCGTTGTTAAAGAATTCCCTCTGAAATGAACGCAAAAACCTTTCAACGTAATTACCGAAATGTGCATTCATATTTTATGTGCTTTTATTTGTTAAAAACAAACTTGCAGCAGTTTATTAAAAGATTCTAAATCAGTTTTAATGCCCACACTGACGCGTCACATAATTTCACTGCAATTTTACTCAATTTATATAGCAAATTAACGAACTTTTCAATACAACTTTTTGCAACTAGAATTGTTTTTAATTTTCATTTTTTAATGAAATAAAATATTGATTAGATATATTCAATATTTATTTATAAATATGTTATGAAATGTTCAATTATAAAGAAATTCAATGAAATCGCTTTCAAAGAAAGCTATTGTAATGTATAGTATTCTGCAGAGAAAAAGCCACATAATGGTATTCTCATAAAGTTATCGAAAAAACCAATTGGGGATATCGACCCCCTGAAATCTTCTAAAAATGAAACCAGCAACTTGAGGTTACCAACCTGGGAACATATTATCATCAATCATATCAAATATGACTTTTATACATTGAGCAACAAATTTATTCTTTACTGGCATGGTATATTACAAAAAAGTAATTACCATTATATTATTTATTTGTACTTTTACTCAGGGTGTTCATTTTCTCAACTTTTTTATGGGTAACTTCTACAGTTCTTAAGTTCTAAAGGTTAAGTCACATGAACAAAAATGAGCAGATTTTTACTCCCAACTAATATTTTGCTTACAAAAATCAGATATATCTTCTGGTTCCCTAATTTTCCCAAAAAAAAAACTGAACATTTAACTGAGACCCTTTAAATCTTTAAAACTGAAGAAATTATTGCTCATATAAGAGTTAAGAAACTGGCTATTCTGTGTATTTTGATCTTAGTTTATTTGATTTTCTTGAATTGTAATTTGTAATTGAAATTTCAGGTGTGTTATGTCTATGAAAAGACTCGCCATCCATTCGTCGGTGAGTAGTAGTAACCATGGCGGGTTAAATCACACGGATATGAGTTCGGCCCCTGGCTCACCCCCGCCTCCTATACAAGGGGTGAACGTGATGCTCGGAGGGTAAGTAGACTGCAGACTGTACCACTATACAGCTAAGCTATAAGTGAAATAATCTGGCACGCATCTCTCCTCTCCACTCCTCTCCTCTCCTCTCTCATGATGCGGAATGTACAGACTAATAGTTCCGAAAGACGGATGATTACTTAATCAATTCGAAAGCTTTAGGACCCCGCAAACTAGACATCACCCTATTTAACTAGACATGCTAAACTATACGTCTCCGCTCGTACTTTCCTCACCACTCGACGTCTTTTCCCTTTTGCCCTTATAAGTTTTGCCACTAGTCTCAGGTTATTAATTAGACATTTCATGAGAAACCAGAAAGGGTTTACTATAGTTGAAGTGTTATAGAAGAAAATCCTTCAAAAGGATAATTGATCGTTGTTCATTGGGTTTTCGTTTTTATTTAATATACGCATGTTGCGGGTAATTTTATTTTTTATTACTTTTATTTTTCAATACTTTCAAATCATTTTTTAATTTTTTAAGTATTTGGTTATTTCCGGAATTAGCGGAAATAACAGTAAAATTGGTGTTTTAAATGAAATACTATGATTTTATTATATATTTTGATTTCTTCAGATAGAGATAGTCCCTAAAGATTTTCAAAAATTTTCAAAAATATCAAATTTTTGACAAAACAATAATCAATTATAAGTATAGGGATGGTTTGAAAACAATACAATTCATTAAAAACAATTAGGATAAATTAATATTTCCGGTATTTCATTTAAAAAAAAAATAGAACTTTAAAGTAATAAAATTTTGTCCACTTTTTTATTATATTTTATAATATTTCTTTCAATTTCATTGCATATGCTTCGGTATCTCTTTGATGTTACAAATTCGAAATTGCATTACATTTTTTAAATTAATTAAAATCTGTGGCCTCCAGATTTTTTTAAAGCACCATTAAATGTATTCATTCGGTCAAGATTATTTTTTGGCTTAAAAATCTTTTTGAAGCATATTAAAAGCTCTTTTAAAATAAACTTTAAATGCATTTATTATATAACTATGTTATTTATTTCAGTTTAGTATCTTAATACAACAAATTGAAATCTTTCCTCAATAAGAAAAAAATCTTTTTGAATCACATTAAAAGCTCTTTTAAAATATAATTAAAATCTTAAATCAATATAACGATGTGAAGGCGCCGGGTTCAAATGAAGAAATTGAAATAAATTACCGCCGTTTTTAGTTTTTACAATAAATTAAAATGTCTTCTCAATAAAAAAGAAGAAAATTATGAAAATTAAAGAAAGATCTTACAAATTCAAGGGTGCATAAATTCCCTTTGTTCTTAACCTTTGCCCAGATTGCTGCTCATGCTTAACAATAGAGGTAAAGTTCATTTAAATCGTTCGTGTGTACAGTCGCGTAAAAACAAAAGCTGTAAGGTAATACCCGGAGAATCATTAAGGATAACGAGGATAATTGCCGTGAAACAAAGTAAACGGAATGGCATTATTTCAGGAGAAGCAATTATTTATGCGTGCAGAAGCCTCGTCATATCTTATATATTATATTATCCGTCCCTCCAGTTGACCCTTATTAACAAACGGGCCTAAATTACTAGTCCATGGCAAATAAATTAATAATATTAAGGGGAAGTAGAGAGAGCAAGGGAGAGATAATTTGCGATCCAAAATGAATGTATCCATTCGCTTATGGAAAATTTATAAAGCACAAGGCTATAATTATTCATTTCTTTATATTCACGTAATGTTTTGTTTACATTAATTTCTATTGCGCCTGTTTTGCAGATTATTAATTATCACCCCTTTTAAGATGCGACAGACAAAAAAATGCTATTAATTATTTCGTCGCATTTATATTTGCAAATTTAGCGCAGTCTATTAGAGTAGTTGACTGGTGAATACGTTTAATTTTTCTTTTGCATCTTCTTTTGATCCCTTTAATTATTTCTTTTTTAATGAGTAGGTAATTGAATTTTGTTGTATTTTGAATTAAAGAAAAATTAAAAAAATTATTGTAAAGTACTGAAAACTTAAAAAAAAACAGTTAATGGTTTGCCGTGATTTGTTTTAAGATTGGAAATTTCTAAAAACAAATAAGGCAAAGTAGTAAAAAAACAAACTTGTTTAGTCTTTGATGAAGCACAAAAGAGCGAACTTACACGGCATTCAATTATTTCGAAATCCATCAAAACGACTCTTTTACGGACGTTTGATTCTTCACGCCTCATATCTCCAAAGACCAAAGTTATTATTTTCCAAGATGTTATCATAAAATAATGCCTTAAAAGGGCAGGCAAACAAAGAATACAATTTAGGTCACTCTGATAATAACAAACCGTTAAATCTTTTATTAAAACAATAAAATATATAGACGGAAAAAAATAAATTTAAGGATTTAAAGAGCCGATGTCTAAATTGTCAAAAATAAATCTAACACAACGATGATAAAAAGGTATTTAAATACAACCCTTCAACAAAACATACATTTTTCATTAATAAAAAAACAAAATTTAAATGAACAAAAAAAAAACAAAATTAATTACCACCTACTACTCTGTCAAAAACATAAAAAATACAAATAAATATACTCGTAAATTAAATAATATAAAAAAGGCTATTAATTGAAAGAAATGTTTATTTATTGACTAACCGAAATATAAGATTCAAGATTTAAGGATGTTTAATTAGCCGTTCCGTCGCGCATATTGAACGGGGCAATTAATAATGCGAAACGTGGGACATTTGTGGAAGCGCCGGGCAGCTTAAGGGGAATATGGTGTTTGCGGTTATCCGTTATAGAAGTTATAGAAATTGGATTCGCTTCGGCAGGAAATGACATTTCTGTATCCGCAACGAGTCTCTGTGTGCTCAAATATTGTACGATCGGCGCGCAAATATTTGCGTTTATGTATGTATGATGAAGGTACTGTAAAACGCGAACTGAACAACGTTGCGCCTGCCGCAGAACGAAAGCTTTGCATTAACAGGCCATCACTTTTTTAATGTTTACGAGTATAACAGTAGTACTCGTACATGTTTTCAAATGAAATATTTAATTGCCATCCATAACCTTTAAATAACCAACAAAACTTTTGGTGAAATAAAAACATATGTAAAAACTAAAAAGGTTTACAGTGTAATTTTGCTTTAATAATTTGATTATAAAAAATATTTCGGAAAGTATTTAAAAATTTCAAATAGATTTAAGTAAGGCTTTAGAAACATGAGCTTTATAAGTTTTGAAATTTTGGCGAAATTTAGAAGAGAAATAACTTTAAAATCAACATTTTGATGTTGTTATAAATATTAAAAGATTCTTTTAAATACGTTTCACAAAAATTGTTAAAAATTTAATGCCGATAGAAAATTTTGGCGCTAATTGGGAGTAAAATAAAAGCTATTAATATTTCATTATTGAAATCCCTTTTTATATACAAAAGTACTACTAAAGTATACTTTACGGCACGAATGATTTGAAACATGGCAAAGAGATAGGATTTGGGAGGAAATTTTCCATTAAAGTAGAATTTTTTGACGAGCCGAGTAATTGCGTTAGAGTTTGCCGAGAGCAGCAGGACGGCAGTTTCTCTAATATAGGTGAAACGGGGATTGACAACAGCGAAAGTAGCTGCTGCAACGGGGAACGACGACAGCGTAGTAGTACTACTACTACTGGTAGTGGTGGTGGTAGCATTCAGTCGGAAAATTTAATATTCTTTAATATTGCGGTTTGCGAACGGCAAAAGGCGATTGACTGAATGCACAAGGCACAAGCACAGACGACAACATGTGTGCACAATAATTCAATTCGCGTCTATCGACCCTTCCTCATAGAGATGCAGTCACCGAAAGAACGATCGCTTTTTATATACCCACAGTATGTATGTACAGTGGTTGGATAGTTATTGTCGATGCCACCGGACGGTAATTGAACAACGTTACCGCTAATTTTTCCTTTTTGCCCCGGTATACTGCCGCTTCGGCCACCACACTCGGGGGAAAATCATTTTCGCCGCTCAGCTTCCATTGCGCGCTTCAAGTTATAGCCACGAACGGCCAAAGGAGCGTTTCCGTTGTTGGGCGAGCATGCAATTTGGCCGAGAAACAATTTCCTGGAGAGGTTGCGTCGTTACTTATAAGGGAATAATCGTCTGTTCCCGATATAGTCACGAACACGAACAAGCAAAACAAATATTGCAAAGAATTCCTGCGTAGATATACTGGGTGATTAATTAAGTTTCAAGCTTAACATCATTTGTATTTCCATCTCCTATCGTATATCTGATGAAGTTAAAAAAATTGACACTCCATTTGAAAAAATAAAAAAAATTCAACAAACTTTAAAACATATTTTTGAAAAAAAAAACACGCTAAACAATTCTATGACTATTTAGAATTACTATTTTGCCCTTTAAGAGGAACAAAGAATACTGAGTTTAATTTAAAACAATTAAGTTGCATTTGATTTGAAATAAATAATGTTTTCACTAATTCAAAAAACATATTTGTGAAGATTCATTTTTGACTCAGTAAATAATCTCAAAACCATTTGGCATTAGTATTCTATCCTTTAAGAGGAACTAAAAAATAAAGAGTTTCATTTAAAATAGTGATGTTACTACTACTATTTATTGAAAATGAAAAATCATTTTAATATAAATTAATGCGAAAAAGATATGCTTAAAATTTTCATTTATTTAGAATTAAAAAAAAATTAGGGGCCATTTCAATGAATACCCGTCTACTGTATCAGCTTTTAAAAGAAATATAGAATTATTCAAATTCACAAGTTAAAAGAATCTATCATTATAAGAATTACTTATTATAATGAAAAAATTATAATGCAAAAAGCATTATATTGCAAAAAGTATAGTATAGCAACATCCGGAAAATACATCTCCTTAATAAACGAGCAGCAATTTGATTCGAATTTCAATAGAGTAGTCTCCGATGTTTGTTGGCGTGTTTAACGACAAATTACTTCTCATTAAATTATAATCCATTACATTAATGAACGTGACCTCCCTTTTAAAAGATATATCTGCACTTATGTAATAAAGAAAGGAAGATATACTATTCGAATTAACTTTAGATTACTTATTATTACTTTACCATTGCTCTAGGTACAATTGATAAAGTAGGCCAAAGAAGTAATTACTCCTTCCATATATTTTAACATTATGAATAAATTACAATATTCTAATTCCGAAGAAATACCCCGGAAAAATAATCAATAACTATATTCAAGCGTGTTAAAGCAATCATCCCTTTTCATTTAATAGGTAGTTGAGAAACAACGGATATCGGTCTGTTATCAGTAGGGCGCTTTTTTTCACCCGGCTTAAGAGTAATTGCGGCTAATTTACCAGAGGCAAATTGTGAAAACTAATGACGACCATTATCTCAAAACACAAACAAACGCAATTTACATTTTAATTTGTATCTTGTATATGCGGCTAAGAATAATTTCGCAAATAATTTTCCACACGGACAAATAAAGACATTAATTTTTGATTAATTTCATTAGCATTTCTAAAGGGTATCTAAAATTCCAGAACCTAAATCCAGACTCTAGTCTAGACCTCTAGACGTTTCAATTATCAATGATCAATTATCAATGAAAAATTCAAAAGATGAAAGTGTTAAATAAGCAAAGCACATCTTTCGTTTTGCAGGGCCATGCTTAGCGGAATAATTCTGGTCGTCTTTATAATGTGTTACTGCTGCCACAAGAACGCAAGGAAACAGGAAACGCATCTTCCTGCTTACTGGAGGGACTCGGGGCTTCCATTGCACGTTTATACAGTGGAAGGACACCAACAGGTACAGTATGCCAATTCAAATTTTAACACATTTTAAGAATGTTTTTTTAAGTACTAAACACGTACTGTACACTCGATTTAAAGCCAGACTATGGCGAAGATAGATACAATGCGCGGCGCGGCGGCATAACGGATCACTAGGCGTTAATAATAATTTTAGCGACGTCTCGTTGAGTTATGCAACAGGGCCGGTCGAGCTGCCATTCCAAACCAAACCACACCAAACTGAACTGAACCGATCCATCCATATAACTAACATATACTAGAGTATATAGTGCATATAGTACAGTAGATATACACCGCAAACGTCACCCTCGGGTGCTCCGGCAGTAGCCTTTAAATATACATCAGTTGGTAATAAATAATATCAGTTCGGAACTAATAGATTTTGCATAAATGCAAATCTGTTTCTGGCATACCACACGCACACAAATAATAAACAATCAAAGTTTATCGTGCAGAATATCTAGCTGCGTATTTCTAATATGCTGATATCAGAGCATTGATACACTCGTACTTCAGAAAAAGTTATTATTTAGGGTAGAATTGTTATTATTAAATATTATTTGAAACAGAAAAATTGGTTCAAAACTTTTTTGTGGAAAACTGAGAAAAAAATTTAATTTAAATTAACTAAATAGTAAAATGGGAAGTAATTTCAATTTACAAGTGATATTTAGTGATGAAATAATATTGGCCAACAAAATTTTAACTTTTTTTTGACACAAGAAAACTGATATCAAATTTTGAATATACAGAGGCTATCAAGCAATAAAACATCAAGGGAAAAAAATTGAGACATCAGGTATCCTAGAGATATCATACAATGGTTACCATTAAACCAAAACAAAAACATTATTTTCTCAATAATGAAGCAAGCTATGGAAAATTTGCTAAATTATTTAGATAGTATTGTAAAATATCTGTTAGGAACAATTATTTCTTTTTTTCTATCTCAAATAGTTTTATTGGAATTAATTATCAAAATTTATTCTTTGCAAAATTTCATAGAATAAAAACAAATCACCGATTTTTTCTGGATAATCCGGGAACCAGGAGAAATATCCGATTTTTGCAATCGTCTATAAGTTGGGGGTAAAATTCTGCCCAGTTTGGTTCATTTAACTGAAAGTTTATTGTTTGAAAACTGAAGAAGTTACCCAAAAACGTATTGAGAAAAAGACACCCTATAGCTGTCACAAAAAAAAAACTGGACGTTACTGGAACAAAAAAAATTTTTTAGGAAGCAAACAAACAAAATAATCATTACAAAGTTTACGTAACAAAACCATTGTTTACCAGTATAATTAAAAATGACTACAACAAATTAATAGGGTTAAGTCACCGTGAATATGTCATTATTTAAATTTTGATTTAGACTCACTCACTTTACGTATTTTTGCTTTGACTGACAATTTCCGGATTTAAATCCTTGGCCTTCCTTTCATCCCCTTCAATTCCCGCGATGCACTACTTAATGCTTTTCCCGACTCTCTTATAATTATTAAAAGCGAACGAAACATAAAAAACAACCGATGCATTCGAGTCACGTAATTGTCGAAAGTTCCATATTTTTTCTTCTGTTCATTGCGAGCGAGCTCGATTCATTACCATTGCAAATGCAAACACTTGAGTTAAAAGAGGGCACACATTGTCGTTTTGTTAATATTGTATTTCAATGCATACAGGGGAAAGGAAATTAAATTTCTTAATGGAAATTTCAAAAAAAAAAAATCTATTTTTCTACCATAAATAATTTATATAAAATTTATATAAAAATGTAAAAAGTCAACGAACGGTTTAAACAATTCTAAAATTTTTAAAAATGTATTTAAATTTATAGTAAACTGGAAATGATGTTGGTTGCTGAAAACCAATGGCAGTTATAAAGCGACCTTAAATTTTAAAAAAAGTAAAATAAACTTTAAAAAAAATTGAATAATTAAATATTTTCCTAAGCAAAAACAAAATTTAAAAAAAAATCAAATAAAAATAAATTGACAATGCATTCGACAATTGCATTCATTAAACAGATCATGTAATGATCAAAGAAAAAAAAAACCGAATTTGTTTAACACCCTGTATATTATTGTTGTTGAAAATAAGCGCGCGAGTAGTTCAAGTGCGCCCCTTTTGCAATGCATTCATTACAGGGAACGCAAACTATCGCCGACACTGCGTAAATACGCGAATAAACTTTTCCCATTATCTATTATCACTGCACATACTCTTCAACCCAGCAGTTCAACCCGACAGTTCAACGGCGGTCCAAACAAATGCGTCAGTCGATTAGTTTGCCACTATACGGGAGAGAAGAAAAAATGCTGCCAGCAGGCACGCTTCATTATAATTAAGCAACCGTAATAATATGATGATGATGATGATGATGATAATTAACGAGAGTATACTTCCCGTTTACCGGGGTAGCGGTTCGGGGCTGTCGAGTGGCTGGGGGGCGGCGGCGAGATGAAAAATGAACTATATCTGCGAGAGCGGCTGCACACACGCACGCACGTCCTAATATATGGCGGTGCTTGGAAAGACAATTAAATGCGAACTAGGCTCTCTAACTGAAGAATGAAGAATCGTCGCTGGCATCACGGAATGAATGCCGGTTTTTAAAAGCGCACACATTTCAATTTCGTCGTTTTCAAAACCCGGCGCCTTCACATCATCACATTGCTCTTAGTATACTGCATGCACTTTTCAATCATAAACTAAAGAATCAACTTAGAATCTAATTAATTCAGAGTTCGTAGGTGAGGATACAGGTAATTAGCTGAACTTGAAAGTAAAGAAAAACAATTAATTCATATTACAAGGGCTGCAGTGGCATTTGATAAGAGTTTTTTAAATCAAATGAAAGACTTTGCGATACCTTATTTTGAAGCTTATTAAAACTGAATTCAAATTTGTAACTTTTTTTCATTTATCTTTTAATTTCATATTTTTATTAACTTAATTGATTAATTCTTATTGAAATTAATATTTAATGTAGAACTATTGAAATTTTTTATAATTATTACAGAAGGTGGCAATTTTTTTACAAAATTTTAATTTGTGAGACTGTTAGGATTGTTTTTAAATCTGGAACAGCCCAGCTTTCAATGGAAATAGAATGCCCAAAATTTCGATTGGAATGTTCAAATCTACTAGTCTAGCTCTAGCAAAAACATTATCTCAAACAAGCACGCTACTTAAAATACGATGCACTTTTACGTTTATTGCATTTTCCAATCGCGTCTCATTTTGCATTTACTAAAATGCGCATAAATCGTTCAGAAATAATTCGCCGTTATTGAAAAGGGTGTGCAATGGTTTGTTGAACCGGTCTCGAGTCTCTACTGCACTTGAAGAGATTTTATTAAATTGCATTGCACCTTATACGCTTCTTTTGTTTTAGTAATTTTATTATTCTTTTGTTTTAGTAATTTTATTATTACTACTAAGCTCTATTTTTTTTTGTTTCATAACACCGCTATTGTTACTGTAATAAATGTTAAATTAGCAGTTTTGCATATATTTTATTATTTGTTATTTGCACATTTCGCTTATGCCATTATATACAAAATAAATTTGACTTTTCATTATAACAAAACTATTATTTTACCGTTGCAAGCGAGGCACTTTTTATGCGAAAATATAAAACGCAGTAATATTTGCAACAACCGTTAAAATAATTAAAATTCATGTTTTTTTTTATAGTTTGTCGCAGGATAAATGCACTTCATTCATTGAACAATGCAAAAATAATTTTACGATCTTTCCATAAATCAAACCAAAATTGATACAATAAAAAAAGCAACGAAAAGGAAAACGGAATAACCGTTTAAAACTTGATTGTAATGCTTAAAAAAACATATAAAAATTAACGAAAGCAATTAATTACAAACATCAACTACTAAAAACAAATTAAATCTATTTTTGGAACCATTTAACAGCCGTTTAACATACGAAACCAGCTATTTTTAGCGCGTGTTTTGTAAACAATCAAAAGTACAGCAACGCAACAATAAACAAAGTGCAAATACACGCAACACCGCAGCTTCATTTGAACATTTATACCTTCTAATGTAACCAATTAAAAATAAATTAATTATAGCTATAGGAATTGCTAGCGGTATCTGTTCCAGAATTTTTAATTAAACTTTTAATGATGCTAGTTTAATATACCCACTCGTGCAAAGCATGTAACGTTGACGTCATTCGTTTAAATATCGAAATAGCTCGGCCCCAACAAAAAGGCAGATAATTAATTTGAAGAGACACGAGCGCAAATATGCCAACGAAATAATCGAGCTTCAATATGCTTTTAGGTGCGTATACACGTAAATAAAATATTTTAATTTTCTTTTTGCGTGGGCAATAAATTTTATTTTTATTTTTTAGTATGTCAATTTATGTAATAAGTATGTCGTTACTTTATTATTAAAAAAATGAAAATGAAGGAAAAAATTCGGTATTTTTTTTTTTAATTATTCAACATTAAAGGCTATCGAGGTCTTTCTTACAATATAAGTTAAAATAAGATTATTTAATATGGTATTAAAAAATTAATTTGCAATTAGCAATAATAATAAAATAATACTAATTATTTATAAGTTCGCTTATTGTCCCTTGATTACTGGCAACTTATTAAAAATTAAATAAAAATTTGGAATTTTATTTATTATTAATGTATTTCAGTGGGAAATTATTATTTTCCAAACAAAAGTATTAAAATTAAGTTTTTTTTTCAATTAATTTAAAAAAAAAATCCTTTTTAAAGAGGAAAAGACTAATTAGATAATAATAATAATTAGATATTTTAAAGATTGAAATTAATAAATTATTAGTAAAATGTAATTTAAGTGAAGAAACAGGAAACGGCTGATATGAAGGCGCCGGGCAAAACAATAATAAACCCTTAAAAGAAAGAAATTTTTATTATTAAAAATCGTTTCATAGGATGACTTTTAAATTCATTAAAATCACTGATATATTTCGATGAAAAAAAAATGTTCTCTACTACTCTATTTAGTATTCTTTTTCTACTAAATAAAAAAACAAATATTTTAATTTGCCAAAAAAAAAATTTATACAAAAGTAAAAAAAAGGTTTTTTTTTTAATAAAAAAATGTCCGATGTGAAGGCGCCGGCCACAGGCTTCATATTTTAATTTTTTGTTGATTCATTTTAAAAATTACATTAATTTAAAAAGATTTCGTTTACTAATAAGTCCGGTATACAGTGCATACCAATAAGAAGTTACCCCTTTCCCTTAAAATTGCCCTCACTTAAAATTAATCGACATATTTTCAAAATAATTTCAAAATTATATTTAAAATAAATAAAAAAACATTAAAAAAGATCCCTAAAAATACTTGTGGTTTCCTTAAAATTATTAAAATTTAACTTTTCATATCATTTTTCAACAAATTCATCTATAAACAATTTAAAGAAGACGCAATTTTTCTGTAAATAAAGATATTTTGACCCAAAAATACGAGTTTACGACAAATTACCCAAAAAAAAAAATGAGCATTAGAAATTCGGAGCCCCTGGGCCCCATTAAACACAACAACGCATATTATTATACAATATACACCACCGGCAGCAGCATAGTAACAAATGTTCTCTCACTCACCGTTAATGCGTCCTCTGTTAATGCTGTTGCAGTGTTTCGACTCGGAGGAATTCGTCCTGTCCGATATCCAGGTCCCAGTGACGCCCGGTCCTCCACCAGCTTATGACGCCGTTGTGCCTATACACAAGAACATCATGAGTCCTGCTAGGGTGCGACCCGCCGACGACTCGGGACTGCCGACCTACGAAGCGGCCCTACGGCTCGAGGTGGGCCATGTCTGAAACAAACCACAAATGAAAACGACATTTTTACTAAGCCACCAAACACGGACTAACTGTTTCTACATACCATACATATACCTCTATATTGGTTAATGGTATAGTTAATACGCAAAAAAACAAAAGAGCAGTGTAGTAATAAATAACTATAAATTATTGTCGTCAAACATTAACGTACTTAGAGAGAGCCTATACTTTAATAGAGAGAAGAGCCTAATTACCATCACCAGCAACAACAGCAACCGCTACTAAATATCGTGTGGATGTCGTCTGTCTGTCTGTCTATCAGTTAGTTCTCAGCGCGAATACGTATTACGTGCATAATATATTACTTATACGTACTATGCAAGAGTCTAGGTAAATTAGATGCTTCGTGGAGCAAACTAAACCGTGCGCCGTACGTATACGGTTTCGTGTATCGGTCGCATTACGAAGCCACTAAAATGAAAATTGTGATATCGCCACCCCTAGAATAGGTTTCCCTTTTTGTTATTTCAGAGTTATGTAAATGCAAAGTCAGTCTTCGTGATATGCAATGTTACATATTACAGCTACAGATGCAGATGCATGGCTTAAAGGTTTCTTTTGCTTGGAAAAGTTGCTGCGAATGAAAATCTGGTAATAAGTTTCAATTTTAAATTAATAAAAGTAAACTGCTAAAAATATATATAAAAGAAATAAATTTAAAAAAAGTTAGAAAAAAAAATTATTCAACGACAATTAAAATCTTAAAAATACATATGTTTGGTTTTTTAATCCATAGCTAAAATTTTGGATATAATTCACATTACATTTTCTTATTATTTATTCTTTAAGTAAACTAAATTTTGAATACATTTCGAAATAATTTTCTTACTTTCGGTTTTTTTAATAAAAGCTTAACGATTGGGAAATTAATTTTATATCGATTAAAATACTCTTCACTACAAGTATTTCTTCATTTTTTTTTGTAATTGAACTTAAAAAAATTATAACAGAGAACTTCATTTATTGCAAATAACGATTTTTCATTACTATTTAAAATATGCTAAAATATTAGGAAAATTTTAAATTAATGAAATAAAACTGCAAAACAAAATAAAAGAAACAAATTTAAAAGAAAAGCTAGAAAAATAAATTAATTAAAAGACATTTAAAATTTAAAAAATTTAGACGTTTGGTATTTTAATTCCACCACTAAAATTATAAGTGTCAACATTATTGTTATAAACAACATTACATTTTAATATTTTTTTTCCAAGTAAACTTTGAAAACAGTCTGAAATTATTTTCTTATTTTTGGTTATTAAAATAAAAGCTTATTGATTGAAAAATAAAATTTTGGAATTTAAAATAAAAGCTTAATTATTAGTAAATGAATTTTATTTGTAAAAATACTATTCACTACAAGCATTTCTTTTATTATTTCTTCAACTTTAAAAAATTAGCAAAGAAGAAGTAAGCTAAGTTTTATAGCAAATTGACTTTTTTTTAATTACTACTTAATGTTATACCTAATTACATTCTACCGAAACAAACCATTTTACTTAGATTTTACTTCGATCTTTATTTTAAAAATAAATAAAGAAACGATGATAATTAAATAATTTTTCAAAAATAAAAGTAATTTTTACGAATCCTCCGGTATTGATAAGATATTTTTGATCACCCTGTACAATTCAATTAATGCCATAAAATAATTTCGCAGCAACTAGTGGCCAAGCAATACCGTAAACGTGAACCACAAACATTCAAATGCAAACAGCAATCCAGAAAACCTCAAATTGCAACAACAACAACAATATTAATTTAATATATCCGAAACCATTAACGGTTATAATTCAAAACAGAAACTGTAATTGCACAGATTGATAAATCCAAAACGAAATCCCCAGTTTCATCGCATATCACGAAGACATTTACCTCTAATTATTATAATTAATATATATTGTAAATACAAGAGAATCAATTATCTATAGAACCCTATTAATTAACATATTGACGGTTCAATTAGAACGCCACTGTTTATTATTTTGTACATACCTATAGTATATTATACTATATACTATTTAAGACCACATTACCAAATTAAACAAAAACAAAAACAAAACAAAAAATAAACATAAAAAGGGACAAAATACATTGCGTCGAATTACTGCATAGAGACAATTATATAGTTGAATTTAATAAATAACGTTAAATATTATTATACTATGTATATGGATATAATCATATATATATATATATATATATATATAATTGCAGAACACCAATTTTCAAAGTCCGTCACTCGAATATACCATATACCGATGGATTTTCACTAATTAAATTAATTGGTAACGTAACGCGTGCTCTAATAGTAACTAATACGCTAACTAAACAAACACACACTCAGTCGGAAATCTACATATATGTATATCGTAAGTTGAAGCATACGTTTTACTGAATAGCTAGCTATACAGGGGGTTTCAATGAAAATTTGCATTTGCTTTTAAATTGTAAAGGGGTAGTTTCAAATTAAAAATTTTAAAAGTATTGATAATATGTTTTGCATTAAAGAATTTATTAATTTTATTAAAGAAGACAAAAATCATCTTTTTTGCAGCATTTTTTTTCAAAAATGACAAGCCATTGTTAGAAATAATATTACAAAAAATTTACTAAGTATGTAAGTATATTAAAAAATTGGAAGTTGAAAATGACATGAACAATTTTCAAAAAACTCAACTTTACAATCTCAAAAAGATATCGACAGATTTTAAAATAATTCGACTACCACATCTGTAATTAAAATACCATAAAATAATATATCATGCCATTAAAAAAAAAAAATTGACAAGATTGTTATTATTTATAAAGTTCATGGGTTTGGAGTTGTTTTACATAAAAATTGGCGCTCCAAATTTCTAAAATGTTTGTTCGGTAATATCATTCAAAGTTATCTGATTATATTTTAGAAGCAGATGCAATTTTTCGTTGAAACACCACGTAGGCATTCAAACAAAAAAAAAACACGAAATAATTGTGCAATTATTATTAGAGACTTTACTGATAGTAAGAAAACAAATTCAATTTCGAAAAAGAGGGAAAAAATAACAAAAAGCAAGCACAAATTACGTCAAATATTTGCGCAGACTATGAGAAACGATGTTTGAGAGTAAATTTGCATCGTTAATTTGTTTCCAAGGGAGTACATTAAAATTTCTTCAGATTCAAACTATTTCTTTCTTGGTCATTAAAACAATCTTTAACAACTTGCAAACACATAAATTTTAATGGCACAATAGAAAAAACAAACAAACTACGTTATAAAAATATTGCAATATAAAATATAATTCACTTAAAAAAACGTTAATAAAACAATGCATAATTTTTGTATTTGCGTACACAATAAAAATTACTGGTTTTACAAGAAATTCTTACGTTGTGCATTGTTTGTTTTCTTTTTTTTTTTTCTTGTTTCTGGTAAAAGCGAATATCTTTTATCTATTGCGGAAATACGAGCACCTAGAAGAGCAACAACACAGTACATACTTACAGGATGATTCACAAGTTTTTTTTTCTTTTTCATTTTTTTGTTTTTTGTTTCATTTTAACAGTGAAAATTTAAGAAAAGCTTCTTTTTTTAATATTTTGAACTGTATGATAATAACAGAAGTTACTAAAAATAAATATTAAACTTTATTAAATTGTAAAAATTTATTAAACTAAATTTAATTAATTTTTTTGTTCATTTATTTATCACGTGAATCATCCTGTATACGAAAAAACTATATAGCCGTCACTGTCTATATATCTTTAGATAGCTGGCCGGAAACTTGATGTATTTTTAGTCCGTCGAAGACCAGTTTATATACTACTACTACTACTACATACTACGAACTATACTATATAAAACAAATCTAAGTAAATCTGCGCTACAAATCAATTATGCAAATGCGAAAATAAGAGTTTCATTTAAACGCAAATGAAGTGTGCTAATCAAAATCTAATATAGTAGATCCGCATGCAGGGGACCAAATTGAAACCAAAAACCGGAACGCAACTGACAAGCCAAAACGGAACAACCGATCAATGCATTCGTGTTCGTTTGAAATGAAATCGAAGGGCGAGAACTATATAGGGCCCATAACATTTCACCAAGAATCTCTCTGTACGTTTTCTTTTATTTTTCATTTCGAGCCGAACAACGCAACACCAAAATCGCTAACAATCTCTTAACGAACGCACGTCTTGTACTATTGCTTCTTCTTATTGTATTTGGAATAGGAAATAAATCGACAGTTTGTTTCGTTTAGATTTAGAGCAATTTAATTTGCAAATAAACTGCTAGGAGCAAAATTTTTGGTTCTTTTTTTTTGAAATGATAAAAAAAAAATATTGTTGAGTACTACACTGTAAATATTTATATAAGTAATCGTTTATTACATATTGTATTATGATTGTGAACTACATACATCATATTATATAGTTTTAGTAGAGTCCTATTTTGATAGAGATTATTAATTAATCATTAAAACAATGCAACGCTGACGGAATTTCATAAAGTAGTTTTAGAGAAAATGATGTAACGATAATAAAATTACTAAAAGGAAATATAAATAAATTTAATAAATGTATAAGGAATATAACAAACATTAAAATTAAAAATTGTTTAAAAAGGGTAACGAGGAATTTTTGACGTTACAAAAGTTAAAAATCATATTTTTTAATTGTTTTTTTTTTTTATTAAATTGTGTGAATACTTTTACTTGATAAACGCTAATTTTTATTTAAGGCAACCTAATTTTAATATCGTTTAAAAGAATTTCAATATTTAATTTTTACTGCAATTATTTTATAAACTGCTCAGAATGTTTGTTTTAAATTCACAGTATCAACTGAAAAATTAAAAAAATAAACTACATATCGAATTTAATTCAGAAACCCCTACACTAAATCATTTTCCATGAAAACAATGTTTATATTTTCCAATTACAAATCGGTAATTTATTTATTTATATATCTCTTCAATTATTTTTCCGAATTACAAATTAATAAAATTGATAAAACGAACATTCTGTAAATACCAAAATAAAAAATAAAAAAATAAACAATATTGTACGCTGTAAAAATAAATAAATTTAATATTATAGTTCTAATTAAAATAGAATAATTAATAAGAAGCAAAGAAAGAAAAACCGACAAAGTTTGGCTTATTTCTGTAAAACAGAGCAAAACTATCTCTATATGCATATAAGAACATTTAATGTAAAAACAAATAAAACAAACGACAGTTAATTAAGTTTATTAATAAATAAAAATAAATCTATTGCGCAACAGGAAACGGTCTTTTCTTTAATTAAATTACAATTCGATTCCTTCCTCTCCTTTCCGATGCATTTCCTCTCTCTGCGGTTCCGTCCAATGTCAATTAAAATTAATGCATATACATCCAGCAATAAACTTATTTAATAAATCGGAATATTAAAATGGTTTTTTAATAAATAAATAAGCAAAATACATGCATGCAATGCAGATAATTAAATGCAAAAATAAAATAATCCGACCTTAATTGACATTATACGAAAATATAAAAGCAAAAGAAATGGAAAGCCACACGCAACCGGAAACGGTTTTCATTCCTCGTATATCAATCAAATAGATCGCTAAATCGTTTGATGGGATACTTATAGAGCAAACTAACAGCATTAATAGGTTTATGATGCATATACCTCTAATACCCGTGGGATATCGCGAAGATTAAATTAGGACGAATCGACTGCAATATACTCGCACCTAAATCCGCCGCTACAATCGAACAAATACACAGGGCAAACTTGCAGACAAGCCTAACACAGTTGAGGTGCATCTGTATGAATTGCACACTTCCGCGACACGCACAGTAAGTGCATTGATTCGAAGAGCCAAATTTGCCGATGACATTGTTTAATTGGAATTGCGCGTTCCAATTACAGCAGAATGCGAATTAAGTCAATTAATTGAAGCACTTGCTAATTCTACACACTTCCTCTATACGAAAATAAAACTGCCATTAATTTACCATTAATGCAGTGCTGTTATTCATTCAATCAACACATATAAAATGTTATTGTTTTTCTTTTTTACATTGAATTTTGCAGTTTTTATTGTTTGTTTTTTATTTTTATTTTTTAATTAAACAAAATAAAATTTTGCATGATTAGTCATAAATGAATTTAATTAAAAAAGGAATTAAATAATTATTAATTAAAGGGACTAATCGAATTACTTAACAGGTACTTTTGTTTTTTCTTTGCCATTCAATGATGGTGTAATGGAACTCGATCGAATTACTATCGGTGAAATGATAGCGATAACGGTTAGGTAGTATAGCGCCATATTCCCAATTAACGCACACTAATTAAAGTGTTTATGCAAAATCGGTCTGTTTACTGGCTAATTGTGTATAATGAACAAGCGTCTCGTGATGATTTGAAGGTCGAATTGTTTGCATTTGCAAGACCGGTAATGACTAATAAATGTGTTTATTGGCATTTATTTGAATTTCGCTGCGGTTTGCATTTCGCCTTCAATGCCGATTCGTTTTCCGCTTTAGAAATTTCCGTAAAACAAATAAAAAACAAATAAATCGGCAGATGTTTTTAATTTTTAACGAAGTGGTAACTAATTTAGGTTCGGTTTTTATTGGGAGCTATTTATAATGGGAAGTTCTGTAGTCTAATTCAAAATTTCTAAAGAAAAAAATCATTACTTCAGTTTTTATTTACAATTTAGTTAAAAATGTTTAAAATGAAGTTTTCTGTTTGATAAAATTGGCACTTTTAAACTCTTCTTTTATTTCAAGCCAATTCATGATCTTCTGGAAGATAATGAGAATGATAATTATTTTTTGGAACAAAACTATATTTTTTTTTAATGATGATGGCCCAAGAAAGAAAATAATAATTTCAAAGTTCACGTGACAAAAACATAATTTACCATTGTAACAGGAAAAAAATCTATTTACAATTATTTTTATTTCTGTTAGGCATAATATATTGAATTACCACAAATAACAATTGAATAACAATAACAAAAATAATTATTTTCCACTTAAGTTTTGCATTCATAAACACACATCAACTACGAAACATCCATTCAACATAACTCCGTCAAACAAATAAATAAAAAATAATAATAAAAATAACATAGAAATGCGGAAACGCAAATAAATAATTGAAAGAATGAAAGAGAAAGAAAAAAATAGCGACCCCAACAAATTCCAAAACAGGAAACGCAGCAGGATCTAACAGCTTCCTTTTTTATTTGCCGATAGTAGTGGAAGCTGAAGTTACAGCTGTAGCGTAGTATTCAGAACGCGCAGAGCTCTATACCGAATTCAATTTAGCCGCATTAGTAATTCTATTATTATTTTATTTTTGCTGGGGCATTCAAAAAATAAAAAATAAATAAAAGACAAAAACAGAAAAAATATATCAAGCAATTAAACATTCAACATTCACCAATCTAGTAATTACGGTGCATTGTGTAACAATTTTAATATTCGCGCATCATAATGCATCTCGGTATCTCGTACAAAAGCTCTGCATTTATAATGGTTATCATTATCAATTACGCTTTTTTTTACGCTTTATTATCATATTTTTTCTATTATTTGCTTAAAATTCCATTAAGTTCCTCGTTTTTTTTTTCCATAATTTCATAATAAATGTATTCTCGCATGCGGCATAACGATGACTGATGATAAGCAGCAATTAATAATTCGCTTGGTAGACTCTCTGCTCGACGCTTTATTGCCACCGAAAGCAGTAAAACGTAATTTGCTCGAATGAAAACTAAAGATAATGATAAGGTCGACATACATGTACTATACGAGTAGTATAGACGCAATCAAAGCAAAAGCAAAATTATGTAGATATCATCGCAAATTTCTTCATTAGCTTAGTAAACGAGCATATGAAACATATTAAATTAGTATTAGATGATGAATAAAACACAGGATGTTTTCATCTTGGAAATTACAACTTTTTTCCTTTTCAATTATTTAATTATTTAAAGTAATAGCTGCATTTTACACTTGGTATGTTTTTATTTAATTAACATCCTGTATAAGGTTAGTGAAATGATACCAAGTTACCGAAGATGAAAATATAGAGCAAGTCTTCTATAAATAGAAACGAGATGAACAAAGACGCGATAAATTACGACACGCAATAGAGAAAGATGGAGAGAAAGCAACGACGGAAGAAATGAAAGGTTCGTCCTGAAAAGGGTACCGTTACAATTTATATACATCGGCGGAATCAAGAAGCATCACGCAAGAAAAACTTTCCAAAAATTGTGCAAAAAAATCATTTGACATTTAATTTCGCATGCGGTCCTACTAAAACTATCGATGTATTAGCTAAGAATTTTTTTGTGTTTTGTAGTTATAATAAGTTACTTAATTAATAATTACTTAATTAACTAATTATATAAACTATTAAAACTTATTATAATTTTATAATGCATTGCAGGATATTTTTCAAGTACGCGAAATTGCATTAAAAAAAGGATTAAAATTTTTATTTTTTTAATTTTCGGGAAAATTCAGAAACCAGGAGAGTTTTGTAAGTTTTAGGGAGATTTCTGCAAGGGGACCACACTGTATAAAGAAGAGGTAGAATAAGAAGTGTGTCGGAGACGTGCAAATGACATAAGCGCAAATTTTCCCGTTTCGAGTAAGATAATACCCACTTCAGCGCACTGCAAGTGAGTTGGAAGCACACACACACACACACACACGCAAACACTCACAAACTGCAAATCATAATATTCTTCTCGTAGTGCACTTATTCTTGCTTATACCTACTGCTTTATAGTACTGTAGTACTGAATAACAAAGTAAAATATAAGTACAGTAACGGCGCGTAAAATTATCTCTTCTTCCATTGCTCTTCTTCATCTTCTTCCCTGCTTATTGCCTACTTACACACTTATTATTCGAGACGAAACAGTTAGCGCAGTTTAAATGTGAATGCTAACGGAAGCTGTGCTTTAATTAACATTTTACAAACATTTAAAGGTTTTAAATTTAAACAATAAAACCTTCAATTGAGAATTCTATATAATTAATGATTCGTTAAATTAAAAGACATTTTATTATAAAATTTAAAAACAAAAAAAGGAATTAAGAAAAAAAAATTATTTAAAGTGCAATGGTTAAAGAGAACTTTTTTTTTATAGGGGAAAATCTTAGAGATTTCTTACAAGAGCCAACAGTCTATAAACGTGCTGCTTCATGTAACCTCTGACATCCAAGGGTTAATCTTCTGCATAATCCACCCGAATAGGGTTGAATTTTTACGCTCTTTTAGCCACTATACTTCTCGGCTCTCGATAAGGCCTATTTGTCAAGTACCTAAATCTTGCCATCCCTGAATAACGAACGAATTCCCTACACCCCTACAGTGATTGATTTTGCTGATCGAAATTTGAACAGTGTTTTTTTTTTTCTCTTTTTTTTTTAAGCAAATATGATGTCTATGCGTGATGGAAATTATATATTGCAATTGACAATTACAAAAAAGGAATTATAAAAAAATAAGTAAATAAAAACCGGTAGCTTCAATCAAAAACTAATTATAATTGACAGCAAAAATGTTACGATTTCTGCTGCACGTCCTGTTTTATTGTACTTTATAGGATTATGGATTTTTTTAATACTCTTAAATGATGTTAGACGAGCATCATTTCTCATGTAATTGAAATGATTACCGCTGATTTTATTAAAATTAATATTATTTATAGACGGACTGGAAGTCAGCGATAACTTCCAGCGATAAAAATTCCAAATGTAAATTTTTCGAAATATTTTTTTTTTACAACTTGTACCGCTATTTTATTTTTTAATTAACAAAATTTCA
>JASKGO010003790.1:0-11568 GCA_030556065.1 Holobus sp. GC000080 | reverse complement strand
TTTCGCTAATCATTTTTTATTTCTTTTATGAACACTGAGCGCCATATCGTAATGGGAAGATCAATCAATCGAATGCATGACGGGACAAATTGATCCGCAATCGACCGTTATCCCGTTGGACCGGATACCGCCATATCAGATTCGAATCTGCATCCATCGCGCCCGGAGACCGATTTCAACCGCTGCGTCGGCAGAACCATTTATCAAATCCTTTATTGTTAATATTAAATAAATAATCCTAAATTGTTAATAGTAAAAATATAATTAATTAATAAAATTGTATTTTATTTATATCTCTATTTCTCCGCCGCTGTTAATTAAAAATAAATAGTTCGCTCGTCGCTGCGCTTCTGTGAAGGTAAGTTCGAGAGAAGTTTCTTTCTATATGTGCATGCCTACCGGAAGTAGACGGTGAGCGTTCTTTTGTGCTCACCTCACTAAAGCCGCACCTGCGTTTTAGCCGAGCATTCAAAACCAAAAAGTCTTTAGTGAGCGTGTAGGCCACAAACTCCATCAACACCTCTTGGAAGGCAGAAATTTTATAATTTACACGGATCCCAAACCGTTGACCTTTGCTTTTAAAAGGGCTTCACAGAAATGTTCTCCAAGACAAATCAGACAACTGACTTATATCAGCGAATTTACAACAGATATCCGGCATATAAAGGGCTTAGAGAACACTGCCGCTGATTGTCTATCGAGTTTGGACGCCATAACAACGATTGATTTCGACGAAATGGGCAAATCACAAGAGAATGACAACGAACTGCAACGAGAGCTGACTAAAGACAATTCAGTGTTACAGTTAAAACGAATAATCATTCCAAACACACACAAATTTTTATACGCTGATGTTAGTCAAAGTTCCGCAAGACCATTCGTACCTAAGTCCATGAAATTTGAAGTATTCAGAGTAATCCATGATCTGGGACATTTAAGTAAACGTGCAACATTAACTTCCATTTCACAACGATTCGTTTGGCCGTCTATGAAAAAGGATGTAACCTTATGGTGTAAACAGTGCTTGCAGTGCCAAAGGGCAAAAACAACAAGGCTTACTAAATCTCCTTTAGCTATGTTTACTGAAACTGACGATCGTTTCAGTCTTATTCATATTGATATCGTTGGACCATTGCCCGTTTCAAAGCAACAGAGATACCTTTTGACGATTATAGATCGTTTTACTAGGTGGCCAGAAGCACTACCTTTACAAGAAATAACAGCTGAAGAAGTTTCGCAAAAGTTGGTCGAGGGTTGGATTTCTCGTTTCGGCGTACCTTCGAAAATAACTAGTGATCAAGGAAGACAGTTTGAAAGTTCTTTGTTCGCACAACTCAACAAGATGTTAGGAACACAACACTTGAGGACTACATCATACCACCCACAATCTAATGGATTGGTTGAACGGTTTCACAGAACCCTAAAACCGCGCTCGCAGCTTCCAACGATTCCAACTGGATTGCAGTACTTCCAATCATTCTCCTCAGTCTTCGTAACGCCCTTAAAGAAGATCTTAAAGCATCTCCAGCCGAATTACTTTATGGCAAAACACAAAATCCGAGAGTTTTAAGACATGGAAGGCATCAAGTCAGATTCAGTTTTAATGTGTGGGTGGGAATGTTGGGGATCAGAATTTTGGGACCCATATTCTTTGAAGGAATCTTGACTGCGGAGAGATACTTGCAGTTTTTACAAGCTCAAATTGAATGCTTTTTGGAAAATCTCCCAGTACAAGAATATTTAAATGTCATTTTTCAGCAAGACGGAGCTCCACCGCACAATGCCCACAATGTTACTCCATATTTAACAGAACGCTTTGGAGAAAAAAGGATGGGTACCCATGGCCCTATAGCCTGGCCGGCCAGATCCCCAGATTTGACCCCATTGGATCATTTCTTATGGGGTCATTTAAAAAGTGAAGTGTACCGAACTGCCCCCACAACTTAAAACAAAGAGTTCAAGATGCGATTAATAATATAACGCCCCAGCATCTAGAGAATGTGTGCCGAGAATCACTGCGAAGAGTAAATTTGTGCAGAGAACAGAACGGACAGCACTTTGAACACTTGCTATGAATTGATTTAATATCTAATTTCTAAGGTCCTTTTAAGGGCCATAAGTTTATTTTTAATTTTTATATAAAATTGCACTTATCCAAACCAAAGGAGCATGGTATCCATAGCAGCCATCAGGGCTACCACTATTATAAATGCTAACACCTAACTATCATGCCCTTTTTTATTTTATGTTTTTAATTTATTTTCTTTTGCATACGATTTTTTCAAGTACAACAAATAGGGCGTCATTCGATTCGTAGAAAATGCTACTATCTAAAAATCAGAATGCGCCACAGTGGTGCCATTTGAAAAAATTGACTTATTACCCAAAAACCATTTCGTTACTACATTTACGTGAATAACTCAATCAAAACTGACTTTAGCGGTATGATGTCATTTTTACACGTAGTCTAGGGCACCTGGGCCTGGGAACAATTTAAACCGATTCATGGCCCACCTAGGATGAAATTTAAAAATTGAATTTTTGAGCACTTCAAAAATTAAAAATTAACGAAACACGTATTTTTAAACTCAGAATTGTCTCTAGAATCCAAAAAAGTGAAAAAAAGTGGGGGTTGCCATTTCAAACTCAAAAGTTGGGGTCATTTCCGGTGAAACCGGAAGTGATGCAAAATTGAAAATTTTGTCAATAAATCGGAAATATCGTCTTATATAAGTGTACCAATTTTTGTAAAAATCGGGTGGCTAACAAAGAAATGCCAGGGGTGGCCCTAAAACCTGGGCCACCCGGTATATATATAAATATATATTGCACAGTTGTACTGTTATACTGTTCAATAAAAATTTCCAATTTTTAGGCGATAGGCGCTGGTAACTTAAGACAGCGGGACGGTGGCCATGGAAGTCGGAAGCCGCTAAGGAGTGTGTAACAACTCACCTGCCGAAGTTACTAGCCCTGAAAATGGATGGCGCTGAAGCGTCATGCTTAAACTCGACCGTCAGTGGCATGTGCGTATATATATATACTTGGAAATTTCTATTGTACAGTTAGTATACAGGGTATTCCAAGTTGAGTGGCCTATTTAATTATTATTATTATATTTGCGCACTCGTACAACTTCCGCTTATACCGGAAGTTGACATCAACTTCGTTAGATAAAGAATATTTGCAAAATAATTTCATTTGCACAAACCATTTTTAGGTAACTTTACTTAACATATGCATTAACTGCGACATTTCAAAACGTAACAGTTGTTTATTCTCAATAAATATTTGATAGAAAAAATTTGCATTTTTGGGCCCAACACAATGCGCACGTAATAAGACAGCGAGGTTTCCAGAACAAATTTAGTTTTAATGTATTTTGTTTAATAATGTACGATAAGTGTCGATTCATGATTTACGAAGAAAATTTAAATACAGCTCGATACGAACAAATTTTGAGGACTTTTGATCAAGATTTCTTGAATGAATTGCCAAGAGACGTCCTAGAAAATGTTTGGTACCAACTAGACGGAGCACCAGCGCACCGTTCTAGACCGGTGACCGATCTTCTTAATGATATGTTTGTTGATAAGTGGTTTGGACCCAACGGACCATGGAACTGGCCTGCGCGATCTCCACATCTTACTCCTCTTGACTTTTATTTATGGTGTAAAATAAAAGAAGAGGATTATTTTGACAAGAACAATACGCAACCTGAACTGGAACAAAAAGTGCGAAATTGTTTCAATACTTTGGACATCAATGAGTTAAAACTTGTTACCACTGACGGAGTTCTGCGAAGAATTGTTTTGTGTTTAAGAGAAAATGGCAATCAATTTCAACAGTTTCTTCGAACTCTTAATTAATTTAATAAATGTTTAAAACGGTTAAGACTGTGTATATTTCTTTTTCGATGTTGCATAAAACCATAGGTTTATTTTTAGAGTTGCTATGGAAACCTGAGGCAAACGAACAAAATCCGTCATATTAATGATGGATTGTTAATGGTAAACTATTCTTTTCTTAATATCTCGGAAAGTTATAACTTTAGAACTTTTTGCTTCAAACAAATTTGATAGATAATAAGAGGCAGAATATGATAAAAAAAAATAAAAAAGTAGGGTATCCATTTAAAAAAATCAAGTTATTTCACTTTTCGATCTCAAAGTTTATCTCCTTTTTGTGGAGACCCTGTATAAAAAAAATAAGCATTAATTAAAAAAACTCACGGGCACTCATCTTGAAAGAGCATACAAAAAAAATTTATAAATTTATCATAAAAAATGAGAAAGTTATGATTTTTTTCTCCTGACGCCAATTTTGGCAAAAATAACCGGAAATGAGTTATAGCCGGAAAAGTTGGAATGATACATAAAAACTTTTTTTATAAAATCTTCTTTATTTTCCCTACGGAATTAAAATATGACATAAAAATTGAAGTGTTCAATTTGAAATAACGAAGTTGATGTCTACTTCCGGTATAACCGGAAGTTGTACGAGTGCGCAAATATAATAATAATGTAGATCATTTTCCATACGTGGATCAAGCGAAGTTACAAAACTCTGCTATTTCCTGTTTCCATAACAATTTAATAGGCCACTCAACTTGGAATACCCTGTATAATAGTTTAACAGGTTTGCCAGAAAAACCTTCTAACCAAGGAAGCACAAATGATTGTTACATCATTTTATTGCCAACGTTTCGGACCATAAAGAATTTGGGTCCCTCATCAGATCTGAGCTAAAAAAATACAACAGAAATTAGTTACATGTGGTTTTTTTGGACATTGCAGTTAGGCAAAATTTTTTTTTAACACGAAGTAAATAAAAACATAAGAATTGAAAAACAAACTTAACTAAAACGATTTAAACAATTGGAAACACGATCTTAAAATTTGAAACCATTGACTAACAACTATCAGTGATTTTTTTAACATGTGATTACTAAAGTTAAAAAAGTTAGAAAATTAATTAATTAGGATCAAATTAGAAATTGTTACAAAATATGATTTATTTAAAAATTTAAACAATTACGTAAGCGAATGGAGACCAACAACTTAAGAATCAATTGGCGGATTGCACTAAAACTTTTGGATTTTTCTTATCAGTTGACCGTTTTTCTTTTTAATTCTGCTGGTGGGCCCAGTTTTTTGTGGTGCAGCCGAGATGTTGTTTGGCGAAAAAGTGTAACCAGAATGAATGCTGTCAGCATAATTTTTTGTGAAAAAGTTATTAATCGTGAAGTATTTGGATCACGCCTGTCAACTAACTTCTCATAAACTATGCATAAACTACACTACGATCCTCTGTATCAGTTCGATCGTTGACAGCGTTTTTTTTTTTAATTTTCTAATGTATAGCTTTTCCGATATTAGTCGTCTACTATAAAGTATTTGGATCACGCCTGTATACTAATTTCTCTTAAACTACACTACGATCCTCTGTATCAGTTCGATCGTTGACAGCGTTTTTTTTTAAATTTTCTAATGTATTGCTTTTCCGATATTAGTCGTCTACTATAAGAAATTTCCGAATTTTTACGTTCTCAAAATTGAATACATTGTAACGAAGCACT
Source organism: Holobus sp. GC000080 (assembly GCA_030556065.1). Taxonomy (NCBI): domain Eukaryota; kingdom Metazoa; phylum Arthropoda; class Insecta; order Coleoptera; family Staphylinidae; genus Holobus; species Holobus sp. GC000080. The sequence goes on along the minus strand of JASKGO010003790.1, from coordinate 5,990 downwards.
TTTTAGGGTGCTCCGCCGGGGTAGATTATCGGGCAAAGGGGATGAAATAAATGTAGAAAGAAGCCACCGTCTTGACGATGTACAATAACGATTATATTTACAACGAAGAACATTTAACAATTAACAGGATGGCTCGGGATTTCAGCACACGTGCAATCTGATAAGACACGGGCTACGTGGCTTACTCTCCCGAGACCCAACAAACACTGCTTTAGTAAATTATACAAATCACATATTCATACAAAAATTGACAACGGACAGTTAAAACAGCCGACCGCACGCGACACCTTTGAGCGGCCGGCATAGTGTTTCGCCACAACATGGTTAGTTTTTACGTGTTTACAAAGAGCAGATAAATTAGCTTTTCCCAAATTATGCGGTTTACTATCATTTTTATGTTGGTTCATTCTATTGTTAAGATATTGTTTCGTTTGACCAATATATGTAGCATTACAATTCTTGCAATTAATTTTGTAAATGACGTTGCCTGCGAGCCCTGTAGGTGTAGTGTTTTTTTAATTTTGAAAATAACGATTTTCTTTTATGTGTGTTAAAGAAAGCAAGTCTACGATTTTCGCTATTAAAAATTATTTTTAGTTGCTTAGAAACCGAGGAAAACCAAGGCATCCCGAAAAATTTTGTCGGTGTAATTGCATCCATTTTTTCATCATTAGAAGGAAATGTTAATTCATCAATTTATCTGTCTAAATGTTTGCGAGTCTACAATTTAATATTGTGATCAATAATTCTATTGTTATATCCATTTTCCAATAGAAATTTCTTTATTGTAACTAGGTTTTCTTCGTGAAACGAAGGGTGACTGCTCATAACAATTTTCTTAATATAATCGCAAATTAAGTTCATCTTCAGATTGAATGGATGTGCTGAGGAGCTATTAATTAAGATGTTAGAACTTATCTCCTTTTTAATAAGGGTGATCAGTTTAGAGGTATCGGATTTGAAATGAAAATAAAACAACGAAAATTTAAATTGATTGGGCTACCTTTATTATTTTTATGTAGAACCATTCATGACACTTATTTTTTAAAGATAATCCCTTTTAAATGGTGGCCGCAACTGCTCCGTAATTCGGCCATCTGTAAACACCAATTTTGAATATCTCGCTCGAGGAATTCGGTCGGTATCTCTCTCGAGGAATTCGGTCGGTATCTCGCGAATAACTTAAGTAATGTTGGCTTCCAATGCCTCAATGATAGCTGGTTTATCCACAAAACATTTTAAATTTACATACCCCCAATCGACCGGTCCAAGACGAGAGATCAATTGCTCACTGAAACGACTACCCTGTAAATCCATTGTTATGCCGCTTTGGAAGGTCGGAGGGCTTCAATTCTTAAACTATCTGTATTTTATAAGTTTCTAGGTTTTTAAACTGAGATCTTTGCGTAAAATCGCCCAAGTAGTGCCAAAAGACAGGCAAAGTTGATGAGATCGGCGCCGAATTGATTCTTTCGGGTCTTCGACAAAAGTCTCACTCACAGTCGCAATATTCTCTTCATTTAGGGCTGTATGGTCTATCGGTCGAGTATCATCCATTAATGTAAAATTATTCTCAAGTTTACCGATGGTGTGCGGAATAGTGCGACCGTCGATTTTCATAATATACTTGTATGATTTGTAAACGTTGTTCAGGGATGAGTCTTCCCATATTAAAATGTCAATGAATTCTAAACATAATAATTTATTTAGTTTGATAGTAGTCACGGGTAACATGAAAACCGTGTTGAATGATATATGATAGAGTGGCCCTATCAAGAAATGTAATGGAGTTGTTAGACTCTTAGACGGGACACACCGCTTCGCGGATCGACAATGGCACTCTTGAAGTCCCATTTGGGCGCTTCGCGCCCTTTCCTATTTGGTATCCGTCACTTTTGAGTCCAAGTTGGGCGTTTCGCGCCCTTTCTTTTTTGGTATCCGTCTCTTTGATTTGTAGTTTTATAAAAAAAAACGGTTTGCTAATAAAGAAATATGAAGAGTGACCTCCTGTTTAATAACGCCCTGTATATGACGAAAAGCGTAATAGAAAATTTTAATACATAACATCAATCAATTCGAATATATATTTTTAATAATTGTATAAAAAGTGGTTAGCTAATAAAGAAATAGAACAAGCGTTCGACTTCACTGTGGCCCCTGTATATTTATAGTTTGTAATTACAAATATATCATGTATCACATATCAAATGGTTGGCTGAGAAAGAAATAAAAAGAGTGAGCGATTTTTCATTAGCACCCTGTGTATAAAGCCAAGCTTTAATTTCAATTTTTATAATATCAGTCAATTCGAATATAAATTTTATATAACTGTATAAAATTTAATAAAAAGTGATTGCCAAATAATGAAATAGCAATTCAATTATAAATTTTAAGTAAGTGTATATAATTTCATAAAAAAAATGGTTGACAAGTAAGAAGTTAAAAAAAAATTACGATTTTTCAAATCTGACCTGTATATTATACCAAAACGTAATATTACCATTGACTAAGAACATATATAGACGCGCAATCTAGTGGAGAAAACTTGGTACATCGTACAACCTTGAACTTGAAGGTGAATTACATCGACCTTTGTATTTGACAACACACAAAACCGAATGTTTCCGAAAAAAATTGCGTTTTGCGCATGTACAAGTATGGTACAAGTACAAATACCATATGATTACCAAAATATAAATACCATTTTGAATTTATCAAACAAGTATATGGTTAATTGGATTCGTTAAAAGTGATTTTAGACTATTTGGATAATTCATTTTTAATTATTTATTTAGTTAAATACTTATTATGAGGTTTGCTTTAAGAGAACTGCTTTGGTGCGGAATAACAACGATTAATCTACAGAAAAGAATGACTTTACGCAATAAAAATACATTATGCAAATGTTTAAATTAATAATTTAGGCTGGAATCAGTTTATGAATCCTGATTTGTATCGTAAGAAATTGCAATCTTGGATTTTAGATACTAATGACGAAGTTGGAAATATCTGTTCTTGATATATGGAGAAGGAATAATTAAATTAACACAATGTAATTTCCATTTTAATATCTTGCTGTCTCACGTGGTTCCTATGACATGGGAATCAACTAAGTGGAATCAGCAGTGCACTGTAAAAAAGTGATCTAAAATTACACATTATTTCAATAAAAGATTAGGTACATTAGAGATATTAAACGACGTAAATATTTTTGAAATTGTAATACTACCAATTTGATGTAAATTTCAATATCTATTTCAATTTTATTTATAATTGTAAAGTTACTATAAAAATGTAATAAAGAAGTTGAAAAATACACTTCGTTTTAAATTTACACCCTATAAGCTTAAAATTACCAGTCGATGGGTGTAATTTTGAATAGACGCACCAACATCCCCGTGCCCATACCAACCACGCCGTCTTCGATCATTCAATGTTCGCACTCTTGCAATTCATGGTGTGTTAACCTTTATTGTTAAGTGTACTATCTCAGAGTTTAATATTTTCTGGTAAGTATTTATCCATTTTATTGTTTTTCTGCAATATATGTAAAACACGTTGTGCTACCCTTGCTAAATATAATCTTCACCAGTATTACCATAGGTCAAATAGCAATGCTACTTTTTATTGTTTGCATGAAGATTGTCACCATCAATTCCAAAAATATGCAGCATTTAAAGCGCACATATTCAGAAATCATAATTGGCTTAAAAAGAAAGAAAATAATTCAAATAATTGTGGTTCAAATATTAAATTTGCTTGTAATGTTGCTAACTGCAAATTTTCGGCGCAAGAAGTAAAACAAATATTACAACATATGTGCGATCACTTAAAAAATAATTGCTGTGTCTATTATTCTATTAATGAATCAAATAATCATTTTTATTGATAATTTAATATGTAAATAATTAGGAAACATAAAATAAAATTCTTACCGTACCGAAAAACAGTTGGAACGCGGGTATTTTAATAACGCTATTTGAAGTGATGCCATCTATATTTGAGAAGTGAACTCACCATTTGAAAGTTTGAAAAGTTTGGGCATCGTTGATTATGTTTGTTGATTGTCGAAACAATTTCACCAAACCACGCCGCAAACGACGCCATTCAGTATCATCGTGACCATCGCAATGGACGCTTTTCGTTACTTTTTGCTAGGTGTAAGGATTTTACTATATATTTTTATTTCTCTTAAATATTAAATTATCTATAAATAAATTATTACATAATCCATTTGTAGGCGCGCAGAATGTATGAAGAGAATCGGCGAAATCAGCGGCGCCGTTTTGCCAGCAAATGCAACGACAAGTAAGTTTTGTACAATTTTCAACAAAATCAAATTACTATTGAATTCCAATTGTATATCGTTGTTAATTATTTTTGATTTTTCTTCAGAGAAATGGAAGATATAATGGCGGTGGCCAACGCGACGGCGGCTGGCGGCCGGTGGTTAGTTGAAAACTATTTTCTACTACGACAATATCCCTCAATAATTTTTACTCATTTTTTTTTCATTTTGAACAACCGAGAAGAAATCTGCCGCAATAGCGGCCGCAGCAGCGGCCAGTGGTAAGTTATAAACTATGTTTTAATTACGACCATTTCCTTCTATAAATTTTACTCTTTTTTTTTTCATCTTGAACAGCCGAGAAGAAATCTGCCGCAATAGCGGCAGCAGCAGCAGCAGCAACAACAGCAGCAGCCAGTGGTAAGTTATAAACTATGTTTTATTACGACAATTTCCTTCTATAATTTTTACTCTTCTTTTTCATCTTGAACAGCCGAGAAGAAATATGCCGCAACAGCGGTAGCAGCAGCAGCAGCAGCAGCGGCCAGTGGTAAGTTATAAACTATGTTTTATTACGACAATTTCCTTCTATAATTTTTACTCTTTTTTTTTTCATCTTGAACAGCCGAGACCAAGGCAGAATCTGGCGCCAAATCTGCTCCAGGAGCAACCCCCGCAGCAGCCCCCAAAGCAGCTCCCGGAGCAGCCCCAGGAGCAGCAACCACTGCTACACCAACAATTTGAGCAGCAGATGCAGGTGGAAGTAAAAAAATCAGGATTTGCAAAAATATTAGAGGTTGTCATTAATGATATTAAAAAACTCGAACATAATGGTATCGTAATTGAACCCAATATCACATGAAAGGGGCCCTCCTTGTTACGGTTGGCGACAACTTAGGAAGCCATCAAATTGGTGGTTTCTTAGAAAACTTTAATACTAGCAATTACTACTGTAAGGTGTGTTACATTAAAAATGCTATTCTGAAATTCCAGATGAGAATTCTGAACCACGGTTGTTCGAAATGGTATCGAAATTCATGATGGATGGACCATGCGGAGAATTGAATAAGACTGCCGCCTGCACAAATGAACAAACAGGGAAATGTTCGAAGGGTTTTCCCAAACCATTTTCAGATGTGACAGAATTTGGTTTCGACAATCGCATCAAGTGTTTTCGTCGCAGAAACGACCAACGCACCGTAAAATGCACGTATTACAGTGTTAGAGCCGAACTGGATAATCGATACGTCGTTTACTATTGTCCACGCTTATTGAAACTTTTAAATTGCCACCTTAATGTTGACATTGTGGGTAGTTTACAGACGGTGAAATATCTATTTAAGTATATTACCAATGGTCATGATGCTGCTCTTTTGACTTTCGAACAGGACGACGCCTACGACGAAGTCAAAGAGTACATAGATACAAGTAGGGACGTTGCGATACTACTGATATGATACCAGTATCGATACTTTTCTTTTGATACCGGGTATTTTGGTACTCGATTGAGTATCATATGGTTACTTAACTGATTTGATACTATTCCGATACCGTTGGCATCATATGATACTTTCGATACCTTAGTAATCAAATGGGTACTTATTTGATTTGATACTATTCCGATACCGCTGGCATCATATGATACTTTCGATACCTTAGGAATCAAATGGGTACTTATTTTATTTGATACTATTCCGATACC
>JASKGO010003789.1:0-15733 GCA_030556065.1 Holobus sp. GC000080 | reverse complement strand
TGATTTGACTTTGTCAGGGTGACAACGTTGCATCCCCCAAGCACGTCAACGAAGAAAATCATATTGTAGAGACATCTACCCCCTATAATTTAAAATAAAATCGGGTATGCAACTTCATAACAAAGAGATTAACAATTTCAAATATACATAATCATAACACGTATCAAACAAAATTTATCAAAAAACGATCAGTTCAATTCAAACATTCTAATTTGAAAATAAAAATAAAACAAAGAAAAAATAATTGAAATTGAAAGCGATTAAATCAGTGGGGAAATCTTAATCTTAACAAAAACGTTAATAAAAAAGGGGGTAACAAGAAAAAAGAAACAGTTGAATGGCTTAAGCCGAAGCGTCTATATATATTTGTATAAAAATTGGAACAAAGCACCTTTTCAAGAGTCCTTCGTCCTTTACGTGCTTAATAAAGAAAACATGTGGTTCCACTAAGCCGGCGATTAGTGTTCGAAATCACGTTCGCGGTGTAATTTCATCTATTAAAAAGCATCGAGGACTTTAAATTACATTATGTGTCGGGTGCTGTTTGTGCCCCTACTCCCTTATAATTTCGCCCTCTCGGTGGCGCACACACATGCTAAATTTTATTTATGTTGATTGCGTCTCGCACACACACACTGCTTTTCAGCTTCTCGCTTCACATATAATAAGATATTATAAATGAGACGCTATATTTTCGGCGTAGAAGCTCGCGCACGTCAAGGCCACAGCAAAAGAAAAATTGTTAAGGATGGCTGTGTAATAAGCGAATGAGAGCCGCAGTTTATGAGAGGGCGTCCGTAATGAAGTATAATCAGTTACTTTTCTTGACTAGGCCGCACTTTCGCCCCCTGTGACTGATAAAGACGCCCCTTGCTCGCTTTCGCTCCGAATACAGTGGAAAAATCACGCTTTTAAATTAATTACGCCTTTTGTGCGGGAGACAACTTCAACTTTTTCTGTCAGTTAAAGGGGTCTAAGTGAGGAAACACAAGTTTCACGCTGGGCACGCTCATACGGTCAGGAAAATCCATCAATACAAGATTAAAGGAACTGTTCGCAAACACAGCTTTATTTCAAGCAGTCGTGCCGATAGATTTATTGTCCCCAGACGCTCATTATTTCAGATCAAATAAAAGAGCTTTGTGTTTTTTCGGCCCGAGACGAGGAGAAGTAAATATTTCGCGTGGAGACCGCACAACGAAATGCCCTCTCCCTTATTCGACGTATATTGGTAAATAATTTATTTAATAAGTTTTCGAAGATTTCGCATTGGAAAATGGGAGAGAGCAAGGATGGAGCTGTACGAGGGCGCTCGTAGTTCTTTATTAATCCTGATGACCTCGGCGAATCTATTCGGCCCATTAAGAGGAAAAAGAGCTTCGCTCCACTGACTGATAGTCGCCAACGGAGAATATTAATTATCCCCCAGCCGGGCTCCACGCAAAGAACGTTTGATAATAAACGACAAGACATTAATTTCATCACCGCCTCGGCCGCAAAGCGTGTACTGCGCGATGCCGCAAGAATGCCGCCGGCATTGCAACCGCCGAAGCCCAGAAACGACAAAAACCATATTGCAAATTTGCATCTCAACCAATAATTTACTGTCCTCGAGAAATTTAATTTATGACCACTTCTTACACTTCCAAATAACCCATTCGCTTACTTAATTATATTGTAGCAAACTTTATTTTCTCTCTAAAAGATTTTCGGTATCATTTTTCAAAAAAAAAATTTACTTTTCAATGGAAATTTTAAAAATTACAAAGCAAAAAGGTAATAAAAATAAATTCAAGTCTCGCTATAAAAAAGACATCTATTATAAATCAAACAGACTCCTCTAAAGATAATTCATTTCGAAATTTGATTTCTAGAAGAAATTTGATATCAGCGCTGGATGGGACACAGAAGGGCCGATTGTAAGTTTGCTCTCTCACAGTTTTCATCAAAAAACGAACACTGTTCGGTAATATATCCTGCGATTCTGCCGTCTTCATATCCGAGCGACGCCACTAAAGCGTCGTTTCTACCTGCACACACATCCGCACAACCGAAAATACGCTAAGAAAGCGTCGTTACATTCGTTTCGTGTAGAAAAAAGGCGTTCATATAAAACGTCGCGCTGCAGAAATGGCAACTCTCGCACAAACACACACTACAAAATATTTTCTGCTAAAAGCTAAAGCCCAGAAACATATAGAAGCGAAAAGTTAATGCCGAGAAAATTATTTACTGACCAATTGCCGTAAATATCTTTCGCATTTAATATAAGTGAAAAGAAAAAAGTTGTTAAGAGTAATAGCTGCAGATAACCGGCGCCTTCATTCCAAGTTTTTTTTCTTGGAAACTGTGTTTAATTGGTTATTAAAATATCCTTTTTTTTAAGAAAATAAATTCTATTATAAATGTTTTTCAAACTAATTTTTAATTAAATCTAAAAGCAATTTTTTAAATACAAACCAAAACATGAAACCTATAAAAAAAATTTGACCGGCGCCTTCACTTGATTTTAATAGCAGTGAAAAATAATATGAATTTGACTTTTTATGTAAAAATTGTATTTTTATATACCTAAATATTAATAATTTATTATATAATAAATAAATAATGTTTAAAAATTATTATTTTTCTATTAAAAAAGAAAGAAAATGAATACTTTGTTGATATCAAAGAGAATCATTTAAAAGCTTTGTCGGCATAACTAAGTTTAATTAAAATAATCTCCAACAGAACCGTGAATTATTAAAATTACTCGTAGTTTACAACTATAGGAACGTTTAGTTTAAATAAACTATGCAAATATTTGAAAAACAACAATAATAACTTTGTAAAAGTGGAATTATCATTTATAAAATTACAAGAGCTTATTCAAAGCTTCGTAAAATGCATCGTAATTTCAACTGAGACTATTTATTTAAAATTTACAAATTCATATAAAAAACTTCCTCTACATTCTATAAATAAATAAAAAATAACAATAAATAAATTGTAAGTAAATTCCTCGAGTTGGCATATTGCAAATGAAAACAACATGGGGCTTTAAAGCGGAAAACAATGGAGCAATCAAATTTGTTTACGAGCTAGAGACAGAGATTGAGAGGGATAAATTAAATAAGAAGTATAAGATTCTAAATTCGTGCGTATATTAAACCGAGAGCGGCATCTTATTAGTATGGGAACTTAATTAATTCGCGAGTCGGTGTCTATTCGTGTCTTTTTCACCTTACATAATAATGGCAAGTCGTGACTCGGAATACAGAACTGAAGCCATTATCCTGGTCCAATTAAAATACCACTTGTTCTCGGCATTAGCAGCAGTTGTAAATTCTATAAATAATTAGAAATGCGCGCGCGCTCCGCTCTCCATACTCTTTTCGTCGCGACCTGAAGACGAGGAGGTACTATACGGCCCCTTTAAAACAACTATAACTTTGCACACTAAAATACATAGATACAAATTGATTTCGTCTATATCTCTTCAGGATCTAAACATTCTTTAGGGCTTTCGGTAGTGAAACCGACAAAGCTGACACTAGCACGGGACAGCGGGGGCCGGGGGCGGCGCGAGCGAGACGCAGTGCAAGTGCTAGAAAGGACAGGCAAATAGCTCGCAGCAGTAAAGAATTTTATGGGTAAGTGATTCGATTTCAGACAGCATTCGCGTTTTAAAATTCCCGGTGAATATCAACGGATGTTTTCTAAAATAAATTCGTGTCATAAAAACGGCATAACAATAAAATATTTTACGAGGCTCCAGTTCTTGCGCCCGATATTAGGATAAAATGTATTTCACTCAAGCTTTAAATTAACTTTCTTCGTGTGTCTTCTCTTCTTCTGCGCTCTTCTCTCGGCACCGTTTCTTTCGCTGCTGCTGCTGCTGCTGCCGTTTTCCGCCACTTTGGTCGCTCCTGCTGCTTGTATACGTTTATTATTTAACTTTAACATCTATCTTTTACGTAAATCCTTTCGAGGACGCGGCGGTACGACAAGGGAGAGAGAAACGTAATAAAAGGATATAATAAATACGACACGGCCGCAAAGGGAGAATTAAATTAATTCCTTGACAATTTAAAGGTTATAAACACATTCCATTAAATTTTATTTCGCGTCGCTCTTTTAGTCTGCCGTCCCGATTCTTTTTTCTTTTTTTTTTTTCTTTTTTCGTCGCCCTCTTTATTTTCCACTTCGACCCAATGAGGGTTTATTTGAAATGCAGCCAGAAAAACGACACAGTCGATTGTTTATTTATAAGCGCCTCGAACGTTTCGTCTGTGTTTAGTGTATGGAGAAATAATGCACTCGTTGCCTTTTTCAGCGAAATGAAATATTTGCGCGCATTATAGGGAATATAAGTCGAGCATTTATCATTTAAAGCAATTTAGTATTTTTACCGGGTATCTTGAACAAGCTATAAAAGTTCTGGCAACGTTCGGAAATATTCGCAATTTCATCTAAAAATGAATTATTACTGTTTACACTTTATTCGACACAAACATAAATCACGAAACTTCCATGGAAATTAAGTAATTTTCGCTTTTAGGTCTCTACTTAAGATGCAATCATTTTCCTTTTTCTGTTGCTTTTTTTTTTCGAGCGCATTTTCGTTGCGGAATTACTACCGCAAGTCCTTTTTAATATACTTTAATAATTAAAAAAACTATTAAAAGTTTATAGTGCAGCAACTGCATACGGACAAACCTATTTTTGCTGAAACTTTTTTAATTTAACTTTTACTTTGGCATTTTATAAGTTCAGGAATATATCAATTACAGCAATTTTAAACTATTTAGTTAAAGTTTTATAATCAATATATTTTTTTTTAACTTTTTACTTTAATTATTTATTTATTTAACAAGTTTTGTGTCTAAAATGGAGCACAGGGCAATCGACCTTAAATTTATGAGGAATTTGTAAATTATTAAAATTTGAAATACCACCTAAATTGTGACCACAATTTCACATTAATAACTTTTTATTAAACTAATTTTAACTAGGAATCTTCCAGCGAATATTCATGCAACTAATTTTATGATTAATAATAATAATAATAATAACTAGAACATTAAAAAGTGAGTGCAATAACTAAAGTCGTATAATTTAACTGCCTTTTCATAGTACACATCTAGATAATAGTGCTGAAAACTAGTGCGAAGCCAATATTAATATTTCCTCATCTGGCGATACGAAAATCGAAATCGCCCTAAAGTTTTCCCGCAAACTTTACAACTGACTATTATTATAACGCATACACTAAACGGATGAATTTTTACGATTACATTTTCCATCTCCATATTACTAAATTCGTAACACCAAAGAAATAAGACAATTAAAACGTTGGAAATTATAATTAATGAAATTTTCATTATTAGAAAATTAATTAAAAATTAAAATAAAAAAAAAAGAGAAAGAGAAAAAATTAAAGTAGGTATTTGAAACATTTGAGGGCGGCGACGGCGGATTCCATTATCGGCCTAGCCATAATAGGGCCCCTTTGTGCGTACGCTGTAGTTGAAACGTAAAGAGCCAAAGCTGCCCTTAGATGTCTGTTGTTGCTCTAGTGTCGGCAATGCGTCGTTAGAGGCGACGAGATGAGAACAAGGGTTATAAGCTAAGGATGCCTGTGTGTACATGCACACACTAAAATGTTTTAGTAATCAAACGGAAACCCTTTGGCGATATTCAATGGAAATTATCGAAAAGAGGCTTAAATTTAAGGCACGGCTTCTGTTGGCAACTTTGACCCCCGCAATCCCTTTCAGAACTTTTCACACTTAAATTTCATTATTCATATTTTGTTTTTGTGCAGTTTTCTTTCAAAATTTTAAATAATTTCCTTCAAAAAGGACTTTTTTAATTCCACTTTCATGTGAAAATTTTTCGACTTTGCTTATTTGGAAAGTTGAAAGTGAAAAATAGAAAGCAATTTTTAAAATATGATAATTGAAAGAGCACTTAAATTGTCCTGGCATTCATCCTGTGAAAAATTGCGAGGAATCATTCACGGAGCGAAAGGATGCAAGCACATACAAAGCTGCTTCTTTAAGGCAGAAACAAATGGATTGCAGGTTTATTGTGGTCGCAAAACTAAGGCGCAACTTTGGGATATTAAGCGAAGGAAATATGCATCCCTTTAAGGGTGGTAGGCAACGCATACACGTTGCCCGTATGTCCTCGTATAGCATGCAGGAATGTGTGTACACATGCACACAGCATCCTAGCATTGAAACAAATACCGAGTTTATCTTAGTGTAGATGCGCAGCGAATAAATCATCCACTGGCTTTGTCTCGTTTCGCATTTATTATTGCTGCATACATGTACGTACACGTAAATGGAGAAATTCCGGAAACCACATATAATTTTACCTTTATGCAAAGCGACTTGCTTTTTTTTTTCTACATTTGCAAGCTATAATTAGCCATAAAGCATGTTTTTCTAGTGGCAAAGCCGCAATAATTGCATTATGCATTTAGCAAAATTGTTTTTTTTTTATTATAAAGGGAATTTCTGTCCCTGATTGTCAAAATATAGTTGAAATTTCTTTAAAAATCTTTGCTTAACAAGTTAAATAAACATGACGGGTTTAATTATTTCATCTTTCAAAATAATGATATATTTAATAATAATTAAAAGTAGTTTGTTCTTAAAACAAATCTTAAAATTTTTGTCAAAATTAGTCAAAATGGGTTATATCTCCTGGTTCCCGAATTATCCCCAAAACGACTGATAATCGTCGATTTCTTTCATCATTTAATCAAAGAAAGCTATTATACTTAGCTACAAAATTAGGATTGTTCCTAATTAATATTTTTAAGTATAATCTAAATAATTTTTCTAAATTTCCCTGGCTTGCTTAAGTTTTTAGAAAAATAATAAATTTCGGCTCTGTACAATTGAAACCATAGTTTCCTATGATCTCATCAAATAGCTTATTTTTTTCTGATTGCAACGATATAACACTTTTTTTTCATTAAATTTGGAAATTATTGTTCAACTTCACAAAATCATATTTAATTGAAATTGACGCCATAAAACGGACCTTGCGATGATTTTCTAATTGATTATATTGAAGAAATAAAACAATTTATAATTAAATTTAAAAGAACCGGAAACATCTAGAAAATATTATTCTTTTTTTAATTAAATCTTATTCCATAGTTTTATTTCCAATTAATTATTAAAAAAATAAAGCCAACTAATTAATTTCCTTAAAAAATATGATTTTTTAAACTTGAATAACAATTATCAATGACAATAATTGCAATTTTTATATCGTTAAAATCGAAATATAGAAACATTTGGTGTGAAAGCGCCGGGAGCTATCATAATTGTATTTGCCAAAAGCATGTTTTAAGTAATAAAATGTTAAGTTTACAAAATTAACCTTAAAAACTGAAAAAATTTCTTCAACTCTAATTAAAAAATGAAAATAAAACACTACCTTTTTCAATATTTAGAGATGTGAAGTTTCAAAACTTAATACAACTAAAGTATCATTTAATAAAATTTAATAAAATCCTACCAAACATAAAATAATCACTGAGAAATGAGAATAAAATACTTCATCAATATTTAAGAAAAAAGAAGGAAATTGCCTAAAAATTGAACTTTGTGAAGTGAAGGCGCCGGACGCTATAATAAATACCAATACCGCAAAGCATAATTTTCGCAATAAAATCGGACGAAAAATAATCGCAACAAAAATGCTGGTCCCCGAAAGAAAAACCACGGTGTTCACTGCATTGGGCGAACTTTTCATTAGCCATTTTTACGATTAAAAATTCGCAAAACAATAGAATCAGCAAAAGCACGTCTATGGCGCATAGAGACATCCACAACGAGCAATAAATAAAAGAGCATTGCAAAGAACAAGGATAATAAGACCAAGAGAGAAGTTTTGCCGGATCGTAAAAAGATAATAATGGCATAATCAGACGGGCATAGATGGGCAAACATGATTAAATAAAAGTTTACTCGTAAAATTATTAGCTATATATGTGGAGTTTTATAAATGCGGTGCGCGGTGCATTTGACGTACCGGGCGCACCGGAATTATTACTTTTCCCGACACGTTTCCAGATTATAAGCAAACTGCGAGCGCTAAAGGTTTCGGTGAGCCTGGCAGATCGACAACACTAACGGCTAACGGCAGCGAGACGGCAATTTAAGAAAGAACGCTCAGAGAGAGAGAGATGACGTGCGGTTGTCCAAGCGTTCGAAATATGTGCGTTCAACCCTTCGTTTATTTCAAAGCGCTCCCCGGAGACTTCGCTCTCCGCAGCATCTATATACCTGAAACGAATCCCTAAGACTCTTAGAATCTTTGTATGTATAATTTCCGCTCGAGCGGTTTCTCGCCAATAATATTTCCCTAGTTCCTTCTTCTTCGTTCTTCGCAGCAGTCTTATACTCTTCTTCAGTTGCCTGCCGCTAATAGAAGCAACGTATAGTGCAGCAACGACGGAGTTGCAAGAGCAAACAAAATAAGGAAGCGGCAAAGGGGATATAGTAGGGAAAACGAAGAAGGTGTGCAATAATGGTACTTTCGAAGAACTGTTACACGGAGGCTGAGGAGGGTGAGAAGTGGTATAACTTGCACGAGCTACTACAATACTGTTCGAATTGAATTCAATTAATCTGTTACGCTCCCCCATCGTCGCGTCTCTTTGTCCCGCCGTTAAGGGCGCGCGCGTGATGAACAAGGAAGACGGTTAATGGAACACTCGACACCCTGGAGACTCTTAAAGTACGCGTCAATATTGACACAAAACGAAACCGAGTTCACTTGCATAACTGCAGATGGATCCATTTCAACGGAAACGAATTAATTTATTTATACGATTTATTTTCTCCGCGCCCCTTTACAATTTGCCTATACTATAGAAGCTACCTATATCAAACGACTTACTTGCCAACTACTTAAACCTTTGTGTGTAACTTCCAAGAACATTTTTACGTTTTGTAAGTTTTAAATAAGTGTAAAGTTTATTCTTTGTCGAAGGAGGAAAAATATTCCAGAGTTTCGAAATGCGAAACTTTAAATTTATGTCTTGAGATTTAAATTTGCCAGCAGAAATTTTAAATTAAACAAATACGAAATTAATTGAGTTTTTTTTTAAATTGAATTTGAAATAACTAGCAGCAAATTGTATCAATCAATATTATCAATTTTAATTATGTTTCTGTCACTTGAAAACTTTTATTAAATTTTAAATATGCAGAAGTCACAAGCAAAAATATAACAAGGAAAAAAAAGGACATCAGGGATCCTTGAGATATCTAATAATGGTTACCATTTAAAAAAGGTTTTTTTTTTCAAAAATCAAAAAAGCAATGGAGAATTTGATAAATTATTTAGATAAAATTTTAAATTATCTATTACAAATAATTATTACTTTCTTCCTATCTCAAATAGTTTGATTGGAAATAATTATCAAATTTTTTTCTATGCCGAATAATTTTCTTAAAATAAATAAATTGTTTTTTCAGGATAATTTAAGAATCAGAATACATATCGAGGGTTCTCTGACGTAACCTCGTATCTCAAAATACTGGTCTTCAGAAAAAAACAAGAAAAGAAATAACAGAAAATTTTTCCAACCCATTTAAATATTTGTATCAATAAATGAAACTTTTACACTGCATACAAATATTTAAAATGGGTTGGAAAATTTTTCTTTTATTTCTTTTTTTTTTTTTTTTCCTGAAAACCTGTATTTTGAGATACGAGGTTACGTCAGAGAACCCTCGATATCTGATTTTTGTAAATAAGTATAAGTTGGGCGATAAATTCTGCTACTTTTTGGATCATTTAACCGAATTTCTTATTTAAAATTGTAGAAGTTATCCATAAATGGGTTAAGAAAATGCCCCTATAGCTGTCTGAAAAAAAACTTCACGTGACTGGATATAATCTTTAATGAAATGTGCCAAAAAAAAAAATTATTTAGTTCATGTAGCATAAGCAGTATTTGCCAGTGTAATTAGTAAAGATTTTTATTTCTAACAAAATGTTTAAAATATGAAGCCAGTATTCAAAAATAACATTAAAATCGAAACAAATTATTTCTTTATAGCAACAGTCTAAAAAATAAATATCCAATATTGAAAAATATTAAAAGCAAACAGGAATTCTGAAATAAAATTTAAAAAATGCAGTTTAAGAATGCCTTAAAAAAAGCAATATAAAGAAAAATATGGAGCTCCACCGAACGCATACACTGCGAGTGGTATAAAATAACAGCCCACGCAAAAGAAGCAAGCAACAGCACATTTAGAGAGTCTTCTGCACAAGCGGCCAAACTAGAACGGAACCGAAAACAGAAAAAAAAAACAATCGGAAGAATCGAAGGTATCGTTTACGAGTGAGGGGTTGTGTGGGTGAACCGCAGGAACGGCGGTCGTCATTAGCAGCTGTGCCACCTGAACCTCTCTCACTCTGGCCGCCTTACGCCCCCATATAGCTGCTGATAACCGACCAACAAATACTTCAATTTATTATTGCCGCAGCGATAAATTGGGTTAATACGGTCACAGAAAGAGCAAAAGACCTTTAGTGTGCAGCGTTCGCTTTCCGGTCCGGGAGTCCGGTACGCAAAGCAGGAAATAAGATTAACAAATCTGACCGACGCTATAAATTCATTTAGTTCGTAATCTAAATTCGGTACTCAGGTGCCAAGCCCTTTGCAAACAGCCCACACACTTTCACTGCGTCCCCTACATCTGTATATCTGTCACCCGAATGGTCTGCCAGGTAGTTATCGGGTAGGCCGAGGGATGGAAGGCAGTTGTTGTTGCATCCAAGTTGCACCCTGTAAAGTCTGGTTGTGAGCTTTATGGACGCGTAATGCATTATAGCAAATTGCAATTTTTTTTAATGGCGCACCGCAAATACTGCTTTTGCAGCTGCAAAGCTGTATTACTGATAGTGTTAGCAAACTTTACTGACGAACTTTAGCTGCAACGTGTGTGCGCCCACCTGCAAACTATACCTGCCAGTTGTGCATCCTCTAATGGGCTGACATGTGAGGAATTTCAATTTAATTTATGTGCTGTCTCGATTTTATAGTGTGTCTTGATTTCTAATTTGCAAATTGCTTTCTAACTCATTGCACATACAGTTCTCATTTCTTAGTAATTTTGTTACCTCCATTTAATTACTTTAAATTGATTTTTATATATTTTGATTACATATCATAAAAATACTACAATAAATTTGATTTTCAAATAAATTTTTTTTACAATCGCTTTTTTTTGTGAATACCTGAAAATAGGTTTAACTTTAATATCGGTTAAAACTATTTTTTGTCAGGGACTTGAAATTTTATTGTACTCTTGGTCTCTGATAAGGGAAAAACATATTTTAAGGGTCAAAGTAGGCTTTTGTAAAAACCAGAGCATTTTTTTTTAATTCTTAAGTAAATGGCTATACTTTTTAAGACAATTTTAACTAATAAATTACTGCTAGATTTGTTTTTTTTTTTTGCTCAACTTCAGAGTTATCTCATTCAAGAATAACGATTATTAATGGTACTCAAATGTAAAATAAAATAAAAAAATTTCCATTTTTAATGATATTCAAATGTTAGTATGGATTTCTCTTATTAAACTCCAAATGTACTCCCTCATCACATTATTTTTAAATTGTTAATTTATTGATTTAATAATGAATTTATAGGATATATTGTCTCTATTAAAATTCAGAGGAAAATATCTTTAATATTTTTCCGGTTTTCCAGAAATGAGTAAAGTAAAAGAGCGCAGCTTTTACAGCGTTCGTTCAAGAAATTTTTCATTTACGAAACATTTCTCCAAAGTCACCCCTTGTTTTTTTTAATTAGCCTTCTTATTTTATATAAAATTTTTAATAAAATCGAAAGTAAAATTTTTTCTATGACTTTTTTGTTACCCAGAAATGAGTTTTTAGTGCACAGCTACTAATTCAAAAGCGTATGAAAATAGTGCGCAGAGTTTTTTTTTCAAAAGTTATCTTTTTAATATTTAAATTTTTACTCAAATTTTATAAATAATGTTATTCTTTATCAAAATCAAGAATTTAATTTTAATTGTGCGGTTTTTTTTTGTATTCTGGAAATTTTGAGTGAGCCATATCCATTTCTAGGGCGAAAATTTTTCAAATTTTCTCAAAAGCTACTAGTTCTTTTTTCATTTTTACTAATAATTTGTAGGGCAAAATTTCATCCCATTGTTTCCAATTCACCGGAAATAATATTTAAAGATGCGGTATCGACGTATATCATGAAATAAAAAAAATAAATAAAGCAAAGGATAAATTTTTTTTGGTTAACAACCGCTACATTCAGAATTCATACATTAAAACAGAAGAAAATTATTTTGTAAACCTATATAAACAATTGATGAGATCGATGTTGTACCAAAAACAACAGGTAAACAAATTTTTTATTTTAAAATAGCAAAAGTTAACCATTAAAATTCACGGCGATAACAAAACAACAAAAATTTGCATGTAATTTTCATCAAACAATAATAATTATAATTCAATAAAGCATTTAATAAAGCAATGAAACGGAGAGTAAACAAACAAACAAAATAGATATAAACACCAAATAGAAAATCCAAACCGAAACTAATTTTCGGCAGCTTTATTATCCGGTAATTGCTTTCATTATTTTCCAGTTAATTACTTTACTAGAGCAATTACAAAATCCGCCAGCGTAAAAACATTTTAATTAAGATATTGCGCATACAGATCCACTAATTGACACTTTAAATTAATTCGCACAGATGAGCATTGAAACAATATACTATATTATTTGTTTCGCAATTGACAATCGAAACTGTAATAATAGAAATTTTCATATTCGCTCGCACTCCGATGGGCGCAATTAAAACAAATAATTAAATATTTTTCAATAACCAAATTTGGCAAGCCCTCGAGCGGAGCGAATATTTCCGGGGCATGCGAAAGCAATACGTATTGAGTGCATCATTAGAACCGATTATCGATCTATACACATCTATCTGATGAAAGGGGGCAGAAAAGTATTTCTCGAAATTGACGGCACTCTATGTCACGTGCAGATGGGGTAGTGCTGCAGGTATAGGGTGGAAAAGAATGACGATAACAAGTACCTAAAGTGTATAAGGGCGTTCACTCGCATATTTTCCGCTATTCAATCGCTCTCTCACAAAAGTAGTGTTTGTGTAAACATATCGAGGAAAAATCGTTCGCCGATATAATACACGTGAAATATCCTTGTGCAAAAGTAGAGAGCCGCCTCCGCCGAAAATCCATTTCCCCTAATAATGGCTTTCTAAATAATTAATTAATTACTTTATCGACAATCCTTCAGTTGCTTCCTATTTTCCACTTTTCATTTTCAACTTTTTTATTAATGTAATTTTCGAAAAAACGAATTGATTCTGAAAGCAAGCAATTTGCAATAAATAAAAGCATTTTGTAATCATTGCTGCATAATTTGGAATTTACCACCGACTGCCAATTTAAGGAAAAACTTTTCAAGTTTCTGTTGTAATTTCAGTTTGTGGAAACTACAAGCGCGGCAAATGTTTAGAAACCATTAGCAGTTTTCATGTCAAACGCACAATTTCTCGAGAAATTTGCGAATAATAAGCAATTAAAGTTATCATAGGGCAAATACTGATGAACTACGTATCGTTTTGCCTATAAACGCTTAATTATTGTTTTAATTTCACCACACGAAACCGTAACAACATTGTATTGTAAATTGTACTGTATGTTTCAACGATATAGACGTTTTCTGCATTTGCTGAGCCAATGCGCACGGAGATAATTTTGCCAAAACGTGTAAAATTTCTCTTTGTGTAATCGCTGGTTAATTAAATTTTAATGAAAACAAGAACGAGGCATTCGTACTTTAAATTATTAACGAGAGGCAGGCATATGTTCAATTACGCCTAAAACGCACCAGCAAAAAAGGCAAATAATCCTCCCTTCAACGAGTCGCGTTCAAACTACACAAATACATAATTGAAACTACGGCGCTCGTTGCTTATTTTCTTTAATTTTATTAATTAGTTGCTAAATTTTAGTATGTTTTATTTGTTAATTTGTTTATCTATGTTTTCCTAAGTTTTGTTTTATGATTATTTTGTGTGGTTCAAAGAACTCAAATACCATAGCCCGGCGCTTTCTCAGTGAACTATACATTATTTGCATCTTGAAATGTTTATACTTAAATATTATGTTAAATTTGATGATTATTTTTTATAAGTTAATAATTAAAATGAAAAGAACTGATTACTTATTTTAATATAATTAATAGAAATTTATTTTTGCTTCCGAAAATGGATTGAAAAGTTTACCCAGGCGGCATCTGCGAAATGCTAGCTGAACTACTCAACAATCATTATCCTGAACGGAATCCTGCAGGACCTCCTATAAAATTCAGCAAAATGATCCTTGAGGGAGTACGCAGTAATAATCAAACATTTATTATAAAATTATTTAATTTGTTATTTTAAAAATTTAATGTTTTTTACTGATTAAATTTAAAAAGAAAACATTTCAAATTTAAAAAGTAAAATATGTATTTATCAAAATAACCAAACCCATCTTAATTTTTAAAAATGAATTTAAAAAAAAATATTTAAAAAAGCGTGCAAAAAATAGGAATAAAGTGCACTGCTAAGCATAAAATAAAAAGCAGTGATTAAAATGTCAGTGTAATATCAGCATCCCCAAAACAAACAAATTTATAAACGTACATTAAAGGACCTGCATAATCTAAAGTGGCAAAACTTTACGTCAGTTATTTTGCATGATACGTGTTGATGCCGCAACGCTGACGCTTACAGCCCCTAATAGAGCCGACGACTTTCTTGCAAAACTCTTCGGGGCAACTTTCTCTTTGGAAGAAGACCTCTCGCCCCGCATAACCATAATTCGCTTAAAACGGCGCTCTCGTTAAACGCGTTACAAATCATACACAGCAAACGTTAAACGTTAAAGTCCTAATAAAACGTTATCTGAAACTCGCAAAAAGCATCGCACACGGGAAACATAAGTAAAAGGGAATAGTAATTGAAAATTAGTCCTGACGCCGAAGGACAATCGAGAGCGACGCACCAATGCGAAACAACCAGGACAATATACACAAGAGAAAGCTGTGGACGGCTAGTGGAAAGCGGCATCTAAATACACTATAGTAATGGTGGTGGCAGAGGCGGCAAAAGCGGCAAAAGCTTCTGCAAAAGGAAGAAGAACACGAAGGAAACTTTAGCCTCGACGCTTTTGTTTGTTCGCCTTCAGCAGGTTTTCCATGCACGGATTCATCCCAATACTATGCACATGCTGCGTGCATTTACTTTGGTCCGTGCACCACTCGCTTAATTCCCAAATTGTGTGTCTCTGTTTTTCTTTCCCTGCTTCTGTTTCGAGTAAATGTGCGCGGGTGTCTGTGTATAGTTTTGCGGAATCGAGTGCTCGAATTGAAACTCGGACCTTTCGTATTAACACTTGAAATGAAACTGTCGACGTGGAAAATGTATTTTGTAGAGTGCAAACTAGTAACATGTTTTGCTATTTGCCACTGTCTCTTCTTTTTAATAAATTCCCTTTTTATAATATTTTCTTTTTATTGGTTGGTACTTTTATTTGTGGCGACCCTTAGTCACCTTAAATTAAATTAATACAACCTGAGATCCCAGCGTTAGCGTTTACCTGTCTGAGTCATGGTTAGCGTAGTAATTGTAAATCGCTAATCATGTCT
>JASKGO010003788.1:0-33980 GCA_030556065.1 Holobus sp. GC000080 | reverse complement strand
AATACAACGCAACGCAACACAACACACAAAAGTCTCCCCCAAAAATGCCCCCCTTTTTCCACCTTTTTTATCATTAATTCATTATCTATCTACGATATATCTATATAGATATGTTGCACATGTGTGTGTGTATGTGTGTGAAAATAATGCAATTATGCGCGCATATCAGAGACAGCGTAGAGATAAAGAGAGATGCGAATATTTATTATATATCGTAGTAGTATGTCTGTGTGTATAGTATATAGGAATATTAGGAAAAGGGGTTGGAAAATCCTGCATGTATTAAGTAGTATACGTTTATTCCATTACGACGACTTTCCTTTAACGTTAAACCGAATTATGCCATTGTCTCTTTCGCTTAACTTTACGCCGCTGTGGGTCCTCTGCTTCTTCTTCTGCTGCTGCTTGCTGCTACTACTGCTACTATTACTACTGCTCCAGCTAGTGATGCTGCACTCACTTGACATCTACATCTATCTACCTATACATCTGTATAGCTGCACATCTATACCGGAACCTGCGTATGTGTGTGTGTCCTAATAGATTTATACTATATCTATCTAATACAGATGCATCTGTATCGAAATATNTTGTCGCAGCAGTAGCAGCAACAGCAACAGCAACAGAGAAAAGTGTCTTAAAAGGTAAAGAGAGAGAGATGAAAAGAGTGGATGCTTTTGCTTGCAGTGGAGACGACCAGAGAGATGGTACTACAGATGAGATATAGATAGATAGATAGATAGATAGATAGATAGATGTGGGTATAGGGAAGGAGGCGTAGGTGGAACTGCCTGCGCCCCTGTAGTTGCAATAGTAGTAGTCGTTTGTTGCGCGACGTAATTCTATCTGTTAATTTTATTAATCCGCTCTTCTCTCCTCCTATCTCTTTCGCCTTTCATTTTCTATCTTTTCCTCCCTGTTTCTAGTACCTATTTACCCCGCTTCTTCTTGTGATTTTCATTATGCTATTGCTACTTCTACTGCTGCTGCTGCTGCTGCTGCTGCTGCTGCTGCTGCTGCTGCTACCACTGCTGCGAAAACTGGGGGGAAAACTTTGCGGAAAATGTTTTCCTGTTTTATACCTTTTATATTACTTGCAAATTCACACACACATAAACTGAGTCGTTCATTAGCGGATATATTGGAATTTGGATTTGATGTCACTACCTAAACAGTAACAGTTTTTTTTTTGGAATAGCTGAAAGTAAAGTGATCTTTTTCCACTTCCAGTGAAGTGTGGAAAAAGGATTACTTTACTTTTCTTCACTTCGAATCCTTGATTTTAATATTTAAAAATTTTTGTTTTTTTTATTGCTTTCTATTTATTTTTTATCAACTTAACTTAATTTCCTAATTAACTTTTACATAATTTCCTATTAAATATTATTATCAAGGATTCGAAGTGAAGTAAAGTAAAGTTATCCTTTTGTCCACACTTCACTGAAAGTGGAAAAAGGATCACTTTACTTTCAGCTACTGAAAAAAACAAATTGTTTAGGTTAGATTAGGTTAAAATCTAGAAAATTCCTTAAATTCTCACTTTGACAAAAAACTAATAATACTAATTTTTCGAAATTATATATCTGATTGATAGTGGACCCAACGAAAGCATTAAAAAAGCAAAAAGCAAAAACAAAAAACAAAAGAGAAAAGCCGAAAGGAGCTGCAAAAGTGAGTGTGCGAAATGAATAATACGCAGCAGCACTGATGGAGGAAGAGAACCCAGGAGGAATATGGAAGTATATAGCAGTAGAAGGAGAAAGAGAAAGAGAAGAAGAGATCTCTCTATATTGAAAATTCTGCATATGGTTTTTTGGGGTGTTGCCTCGCGATGGAAAATGTGCTCAGAAGTGTGTGAAATGATGAGCACAGAAAAGGGTAAATGTGTATTATAAGGGGTATGCAGTGTGTAGGAGAACGCGGGCGATTGCTGCTGCTGCTGCTGCTGCTGCAGCCAGAGAGCCAGCACACCCCTTTTCCGACTCTAATTAGTTATCAAAGAGTCGCGCGCGTACACACACAGAGCAGCACGACGAAATATAAATTTTCCAGCATCCACCATCACCACCTACACCCTCTGATTCTGCTGCTGCCGCTGCCTTCACACTTGCGACTTTTCTCCGATTCTAATATCCATCTCGCCGCCACCACCGCGCTCCCCATTTCTCTACACTCTCCAACTCTCCAGTCAGTTCTCCACATACATACACACACACACACACACACACAGATACACACACAGCTGTACCATAGACATCCATCACGTACATTTCAAATTTCAAGCAAGATATACGAAAAATACAGAGACATATGAACACACACGCACACACATACATTAATATATAGATATATATATAAGTATATAAGAGACGCAGATACAGATATATCCACATATGCATTTATTAGTCTTTCAACCCTCGCCGTGCGACGGTTTTTAAGTAACGAGCATCCAGCACAGCATCAGACGATTCAAAAAAAAAAAAAAACATAGAGAAAAAAAAAACAGAAAAAGGAGAAAAAACGCCACTTTCCTCCTGAAAGCTAAAGCTACCACGATATACGAGGAGTATGATGATGATGATGCTGATGGCGTCGCTTTTTTAATTGCGTTCCACTGTCTTTGTCAATACGATATATACTATATGCTTATAAGCTATAAGGGATAAGGGATAAGGGTGACTTTTTTACCATACTGCTTGCTAGAACAGCATATAGCACCATTACTTTCGTCATTTACTGTGTCATCTCTGCATGCGTTTGCGTGTGCGTGTGTGTGCATCTAAATGCAGAGGTGCACTTGGAGTCGAACCTGCCCCGAGCATTTTAAATTTAAAGCATGGGAATTCACTTTCCATTTCATTGCATCTCATTTCTCTCTACATTTCATCCCCTTTTCTACATTATTATTTTTTTTTTTTCGTAAAATTAATAAATGATAATAAATAAATAAAATAAAATAATAATAAATAAATAAATCATTAAAAAAAAAAATAATTAAAAATTAAAATTTAATTTAAATAAATTAATTAATAAAAGTAATAATTAAAAGAATTAGAAATAACATTAGAAAATTTCAATTATTTAATCAGGCACTAAACAAATTTCAAGTAGCTAGTAATTAAAACATAGAAAAAAAGTTGTAACGACCAATTTATAGACGTAATCGAGTAAAAAAGAAAAGTGTTAAATAAAACAGAATGCCAATAATAATAAACCGCAGAAATTTTACACGATTTTCTTTTATTTTTATATCTTTAATTAATTTTATTATTTCATTCCTTTAAGAGCATAGTAAATTAAGACATAATTTCTTTGAAATTATTTTAAATGAAACAAATTTTTATTCATTTAATTAAATTTTTAATTTTTGTGTAAATTTAATATTAAAAATACAAATGAAAAAAATTGTAAAAAAAAAAACGAAAAATTAAAAAAAAAAAATAGTAATTAATTAACACCCGCACTCAATAAAAGATTACATTAAGAGTATTAAGACATTAAAAAAAAAGGCCGAAGCAAATCATGCGGAAAACGACCAATGAAGCAATTGGGGGGCAAAGAGGCTGCGGCAATTGCGTCGAAACCGAAAACGCCAATAAAAATCACGAGCGCAGGCCGCCAAAGCGCGGGACGAAACCAATAACCGCCGATTTAATAGCGCCTCACTTTAACACGAAACGCAACGAAACGAAATCGAATAATAAAATATACGAGAGAAGAGAGAAGCAGAAAAAAAAAGTGTTAGTGAATGGGGCAGAGATAGCGCAATAAAGCGTAATTGGATTCTGATATAAAACGAAAAAAACGTCTCCTTCCTTCTCTGTACTTTTTCTTTTTTCTCCTTCTTTCATAAATGAAGGAATGAATAAACGAACGAAGCAAAAAAAAAAGAAGAAGCAGATTTTAAAGCGTCTTAAATGTGTTTGCATAAATTCGGGGTCATCAAATATTGACTCTCAGTCAGAGTCAGTAAGTACTGAAGGGGTTAGAAAAGAAGCCGAAGAAGTTAGAAGAAGCAGCGGCGGCAAAAGAAAAAAAAAAAAAGAGAAAGAAAGAAGTGTTTGTAAGCTGCAAGCAATGAAGAGAGCTTCTCACCCCTTACTATATTCTTTGCTCTCCTCGACTTCGAACCGATATAAATTACAAGTATCGATGATGAAAAGGAGAAGAAGAAGAAGAGCCGAAAAGAAGCACTTTACAAGAGTTAATTAAAGACTTAATTATTGCACCGCAATTATCCCCCGCAGCCCTTATTGCTTCAGATAAATTCTTATTTTCTGTTTTATTTCGATGTTTATTTTATTTTTAATTTCTTTCTGATAAAAAATAAATAACTTTTTTTTATTTAAAGTAATTAAAAGTTTTTGTACTGTTCCCTTTTTAGATTTATCTGGCTTTTTTTTAAGTTTTAATTAAATTTATTCTATGAAATTAAAGTATTTAATTTTAATAAGTATTTTAATTATTAATAATAATAATAAATAAATAAAATATCCATGTGAAGAAAATCTTTATAACATTGAAATCACAATTGAAATATTGAAATTTAAATGCTGCTTGTCATAGATTTTCATCTGCTTCTCTTTTTTTATTTTATTTTTTCATTTGAGTAAATGTTGCTTCTTCGCCTTCTACTTGACGACGCCGAGAAATATTCCGAGTGTGGAGACACACATGCTGCGACCGGAAACCGACTCTAAATCATTATAAGAGAGCAATCCGAAAATAAAAACCCCATTTTTTACGTTTGTCAATTTTCTCCTTTTTCATTCAATGTTGTTCATTTACCTTTTTTTACATGTCTCTCTATACATTTATCCTTTTTTGACATTAATTGAATTTTCACCATTGTTTTAATCATTTCGAAATTAATTAATCAAATTGAAATTAATTAATTCATTAATTATAATAATTTAAATGTGTAAAAAATAAAATAAAAGTAAAAATTAGGTGAAAATATCAAGAAAAAAGTAAAAATGAATTTAAAATATATAAAAAAAAGTTAAAAAAAAGTTAAAAAAAAATAATTCTTTAATTATAAATTAAAATTAAGAAAAAGAAAACTTTTTTTGCTTAATAAATGAAATTAAAGAAGCGAAAAAATATTCTTAATTATTAAATTAAAATTAAGAAAAGAAAAAAAAAATAAAATATAGAAAGAAAAAAAGTAAATAAAAATTGTTTCTTGTAATGTTTGCAGAGAGCCACACTAGCGGAAAAAGAAGTATCGACATTAAAAGAACAAATGGCCAACAACAACCCCTCAAACAATCAAACGGACAACAATAAGGAGATGGACAAGAGTTTCGAATTGGAAATCGCCGCCAAAGATAAAGAAGTAAGTCCTCTCAAATTTTAATACATTTTCATTACCAATTTCTCCTCTTTCTTCATCTTCTTATACTTCATTTATTCATCTGCTTCTGTTTCTTCTTCTTTTCCATCTTCTTCTGTTTCCTCTACTTCTTCATCATCTGCTGTTTCTGTTTCTCTTCCTTAGTTTAGTTTCTTAGAAAGATAGCGTGCGAATTCAACATGTGTTTAATTGCGCACACGATAGCATCCTCCTGGCTCCTACACCCCCTTAACTCCAAGCATTTTTTCCTTTTCCTTTTCTCTTTTCTTTAAGCAGCAGCAGCAGCAGCAATGGCAAATCCAACTACTACCAAATACTCTTTTAGTCTTTTATAATCGGATAATACCTATCTACGTGCAATAGTATAGTGATACTATACATATACAGAGTATAAACAGAGAATATAATCAGTAAATATTTTCGACCCCCTTATAAGCAGCAGCAGCAGCAGCAGCAGCAACAGCAGCAGCAGCAGCAACAGTAGCAACAGCAACAGAAGAACAAGATGAAGAAGATATAAGACGAAGAAGTAGTAGAAGTAAACGAAGAAGAAGAAGAAGCTACTACCGTGTTAAACCGATTAGTGATTACACGGGGTGTCGAAAATAAATCATTCTTAGCGAACTCTATATAACATTTTGTTCTCTATTTTTTTATCTGTTTTGCTTTTCCTTTCACTCTTATACTTACTCGTACTTATACTTTACTTAAATCTATCTTATTCATCTTATTTGGCATTTCTTTTGTTACCATATATATTGCTTCGTTTTATAGTTTTTAAGTTTTTAAGTTAAATATGTGAAAACTGAAAAGAAAAAGAATTACAAAAATAAATTACAAAAATCGAAATTACTCAGTCGATACAATAAAATATATTTTTAAAAGTATTTACTTGGTGCGCAGATATATGTACACATACATACATACATACATATCGAAATATATACGTATATAAATATATATGTGGAATAAAATGAAACAGGAAACAGGAAACTAGACCTTCTTATCGTGTACCCTTATCTGTGCCACTGTATTTTATTGTGCGTGTTTATTGAACTCTCTTTGTGTCGGAATTAAAAATAAAAACGGCGACAACAAGTTATAGTACTTTTGCTTGCTCACTGGTCTTGCTTACTCGATTGCTCGATTGCTGTACTATATGCGCACATTGTGGCATTGCCTTGCCGCATAATATTCGCTTTTCCATAGTTATAGTATACGTAAAAATGCAAAAAGAGTAAAAATTAAAGATGTATTAAAAGCGCGCGCGATTCGAACGATTAACCATTAAATAAAACGGCTAAAAAGACAAAGACGATTATCGCGTAATTGTTTTTTAATTAGTAGGTAGTTCACTTCTCTCAGGCAAAATCTCCATATACATTAGCTATGCATGAAACATCAGCAGTAATAAATGGTAAAATAACAAATTAAAACGAGAATAATAAATAAGTATACATTTAATAAAAAATAATCAATTATTTGAACTGATGTAAAATTTGAATTTTAAAGTTTTCGTAAATTTTAGGTTTTTCTAAAATTTGAGTAGAATTTTAATTAAAATTTTAAATGAAAAAATTAAATTTTGTAAATTGATATTAAAACCAAAAAGAGAGGAAAACCAATTGAAAAAAAATTGCAGCAGCAGAAAGACAAATGAGCAAATGAAATAATAAAAATTATACGCAAAAAAAAAAAAAATGTAAAAATAGAGGAAAACGAAACAAAACTAAAACGAAAAAAAGAAAAAAGAAAATGCTTGTGTGCTCACCGACTGAGAGAGACTTCACAATCGACAGGATGTGTTTAATGGACTAAGTAGTCACTATTTATTATTATTATTGAGGGGGAATTATTATACTGTTGGTTGGTTCCACAGTTCTTGTTGCTTTTTCTTTTTTCCTTCTTTTTTTTGTTTTTTGTTTTTGTTTTTGCTTCCAGTACTTTTAGAAAAGTGTGGAAAAACGATAACTGTCCTTTATTTCGCTTTGAAGAATAATTTTTTTTATTAATAAATTATATATTTCAATTCTTAAAAAAAAGTCTAATTTTTATGTCTTGTCAAGGATTCAAAGTGAAGGTAAAGTAAAGTTATCCTTTTTCCACACTTCACTGGAAGTGGACAAAAGGATCACTTTACTTTCAGCTATTCAAAAATAAACTGTTTTCAATAATAATGATCTTTATTATTTAACATTTTTGCAATTAAATATTAATATAAAATTTAAAAAAGTTTTTTTGAAAGCAGCTGAAAGTAAAGTGATCCTTTTTCCACTTCCTGTGAAGTGTGGAAAAAGGATTACTTTACTTTACTTCACTTTGACGATTGCAATTTTTTTGACCTTAAAAACAAAAGTACCCTGTATATTACTACAACAAAAATGATTGTGAAGATTCTTTTGAAATGTCTTCTTCTTCTTCGTTGTGAATTCTGTTCAGTTTACAATGTACTTCAAGTATATTATATACAGTGTGAGTGAGTGAGTGAGTGAATGAATGAATGAATGTAAACTATATAATAAGACGTTGGACAAAACACTTAGGTATTTAGGCGAGAGTGTTAAGCGTGAGCATTTAAAATTTCCCAATAAGAATCTCTAAGCTTCTTAAATGGCATCGGGCGCGGGCACGGGGCGCGCGTTTACGTTGCACATAATAAACACAAACAGTGGAACGATTAATTACTGTATTTATAGACGCGCAGCGTGGGGTGCATAGAAGGGGCGAAAGGGGGGAGGAGGACATTGACGGGGGTGGCGCGCGAAAAAGCCCCGAAATTTTCCTCATCGATTAAAACACTTCACGCAGCGTTAATTATCGCAAGTGTATATTTCGCAAAAGCAAGCGGCTTGCTTCCTCTTCGCAAACCCCCCAAAAATCCCAACCACACCAACCCCCTCCCCGCCCGCCCGCCCCCAGCAACCAAACGCCGGCCGACGATTATTAATGATGATTTTTCCTTCTACACTTTTACTCTACTCCTTTAACACCACTCTTACCACCGTTGTAATTCGACAAAACAAATTCAAAAGACTGCACCACCGTGTTAAATAAGCGAAAAAGGGGTAATTTTTGTTTTTTCTTTTACAAAAAATTGTTTTTGTTTTCACTTTTTATGAAGATTTAAAAATATTTCTTCTCATTTATATTATCAATTATGATTTTTATTAAAAAAGCCTTTTGTAATTTTTATTATCATTTAATTGCAAAAGAGTTAATTAAAAAATAAAAATTGTGTGGAAAAATTATAACTTTACTTTACTTCACTTTGACGATTGATTAATATTATATTGTTTCTTAAAATTTAATTAATCTAATTATTTTAATAAAACAAAAAGAAAAAAGAAACCAGCAACAAATGGTACAGATGACATTATTATTTTTTCCTTCACATTTCAATTGAAATTGAAATAATTGAAACTTTTATCTTATTGTTTAAAGGTCGTTCAACTTATTCAATTATTCAAAGAATAATCCGATATTTTTAAAATTCACACGAAAAGCTACAAACAGAGACCAAAAAAATAATAATTAAAATCCGAATTTAATTAAATTATTTTTTATACTTATCAAAAATTAAAAAAAAAAATAAACAATTTTTCTCTTTTCAAATTGATGAAAAAAAGCTATTAAATAAAATAACATAAAGTAATAAAAAATATTAAAAAAAAAAGTGAAAATCACCGATAAACCTTTCCCATAACTGACACTAAACGCAAGGATTTTCCTTTAATTTTCCCTTTTTCCTGCTGCTTTTCCTCCTACCACCGCCAACGCCATTCGTTCAGCTTTACGATTATTTTTTTCTCTTTCCACTGTTCTATCATTATTACTATTATTATCATTCTTCTTTCCCTCTATTTGTTTCAGTTGTTTTATTAGTGTTGTTGGCAAAAGCAAAAGCATAAGTATATTGGTATTGGTAGTGCGATGGTAGTAGTAGTAGTGGTAGCAGTTATAATTCCACGCCACCCCTTCGGACGTTCGGCGTCCACTGAAAACATCGCGACTGACGTAAATTCGATAAAGAGTTAACTATACTCGAAATGTATAGAGGTGGTGTGAGGGCCGCGCGCGAGTGGCGGGTCGCGCGCGTTATCTTGCTGGCGGCCGCCCTCGCGTGATTCGCCGCCGCCACCACCGCCTCCTTCTTTCGCTGCGGTGGTCCGTCCGATCCGCGCGATCGATGTTTTGATTTTTCCATATAGGTTGCTTGTACCAACAACAACAACAGCAGCAGCAACAAACAGCAGAGACGCGAATACATTTAAAGACGACGACCGCCCACCCCCGCACACACACACACAAACACATCTATACATATATAAATATATATAAAAATATAATATGCCGCCTCACGCCTCACAGTATACCACGAAGCGAACGGAATTTTTCAAAGCTGCTCTACAGTCACGCTTTCTGACTCGACTGCCTCCGATTTTAACAAACAGCAGAAGTAAAACAGTCAATCGTTTGATTTGCAAATTGCAAAATTTAATTTTTTTTCCCTTTTCATTGCACGAAACATCGAAAACATCATTCAAATTATTATTTAAAAAAATGCGAACATACAGATATAGGTATACAAACACATGAAAAGAATATCAGTGGTATAAGCCAATTAAAAAAGTTAACAAATCAATAAATAAATTAAAAAAAAAAAAATAGGAAAAAAACAATAAGAAATCAAAAAGAACAACATAAAAAATTTAAAAAAAATAAAGAAATCGTGTGCATTTTTTCAATTTTTAAGCGTGAGGCGAATCCGCGAGCAACCGGTAATTAGTTTCGTTAGCCAAAAACACCAGAAAAAAGACGAAAAACGAAACGAAAAAAACAAAAACTTAGAAGCGAAAAGTTAGCTTGGTTGCGACATATTGCTGGCACGCGATTGTCTTCGATTAATCTAAGCGCTCGCAAATCACCATTAGGCTTTTACATGTATACGAGTATTTCTGTTACTATGTGCCTACCTATTATATGTATATATATTTTTGGCTATGCGTTAACTATAGGTGTCTATGTATGTCCATTTGCATGTGTGTGCGTGCGTGCGTGTGTTATTGTTCGTTCACTATAGTGGATGTATATGTACTCTATACATAGAAAGAAGTACTATAGATATAGTAAGAGAGTAGCTTAAAAGCGAGCCAAAAGCAACAGCCGCCCCCGCCGCCTCGACCGATCTAAATCCGGCCAAACCGAAGAAGATATGTCGCGAGAGCAGAGCGAAACCTCTATACAATTATACGAACAAACCGACTGCGGCGGTGACAAAAAATGCCACGTCTACGTCTCTGCGTTGTTAAAAATATACGCACACACGCACGCACGCACGCACGCACAGGAACATTGAGAGGCAAGCGATTGGAAATAGACTTATAGAGAGATAGGTGTATAGTACTAATATACTAATAAAAAATAAATTTAAAAGGCTGCACAGACTGAGGTTGCAATGGAAAACCAAAAGATTAAAGTAGTTGGATACAATTAATTTCAATTTTGAATTATCAAAATTTTAATTTAATTAATTGATTTTAGCAATTGAATTTTATTTAAACATTTTAAAAGTCTTTTTTTCAGTAGCTGAAAGTAAAGTGATCCTTTTTCCACTTCCAGTGAAGTGTGGAAAAAGGATTACTTTACTTTACTTCACTTCGAATCCTTGAAAAAATGAACCAATTAGTAAAGAAAAAAAAAACAATATTTAAAATTTCAACTAATTAATTACCAAAAAAAAAAAAAAAATGAACACCCTAAAAATTAACCCTTTAATTTGCAAAACCCTGTATAGAGATAGAAATAAATCAAAAGTACCCAGTTATGAAATGAATGATGGAATTTGCATCATTTGCTAAGTCGCTATAGCAAAAACTTACATCCAACCACCCCTTATCACCCTTGTCCCTTATAGTCCTTATACCATTGCTGCTGCTGCTGCTGCATGATGGAAATATTGTTGCGCGAGAATAAAAAACATTCTCCGGCTGCAGCAAGCAGCGGGGCAATCTGTATGCGCGAGAGGGTGAAAGACTGAAATTATTGGCGTGCAATTAGTCGCAATATACGCACACACCGAAACACACAGTGATAATACACGCACAGACACAGAATACAGATACAGTACACCGAATACAGACACGGAAAGAAGAGACAGACGCAAAGACGACACAAAATGAGACGCAGATATAGGACACATATAGAGACACCAAAGAGAAAGAGAAAGATGGAAAGAGAAAGAACCCTTGGAGCGCATCTCATCCGCATGAACCTATACTACTATACGACACCACCACCACCACCGCCACCCCCGCGCACTTCTCCCATCTACATAATCTTTATCCATATCTATATATCTATACATTCGCATCGTCAAAAGTCGTCCCTTCTTATTATTGAACATGCAAATCAGTTTTAACCAGATTAACGTTACGTTCGTTTCTCTCTATCTCTCTGTAGTACCTATGTAATGTACTATATAATAGTCTCTCTATATATATATATTTACATTATTTACATGTAGTAGTATACGTTACTTTATGCGGGGGGCCTAGAGACGCGGCGCGGCACCGGGGCACCACTCTTTCGCTACATAAATTTTCAATTCGATTTGCGCCTTTTTGATTAATCAATTCCCAAGCACTTCGCATTCATTGTTTCACTACTATTATTATTATTATTATTATTTTCATCATTTTCATTATTATTATTATTATTATCAAGATGAATAAGCTCTTGTGATTTTTTTTTCAAAAAAAAAAAAATAAATAAATAAATTGTTTCTGCTAATGTTTTTTTATTTTATTAATTTAATTTTTGTTTTTTGTATTTAGTTTTTTTTTTTACTTGTATGTGCGTATTTATTTGTGTGTGAGTGTGAGTGTGAGTTTGGTAATGACTGGCTGAGCGTATAGTTTGCCTTGTTGTTCTTTTTTTTCCTTTTTAATTTTCCTCTCTCCATTTTATGGTACAATTGCGTTTCCTCTTTTTGATAATCAACATCATTGATTTCATTATGTTCTTGTTGGTTTTTCTAGTGAATTACCTTCTTTTTTTTTTCATTATTATTATTATTACAGCTCTTTTTCATTGTTACCGTTTTATGGTGTTATTATTTGTCGAAAAATTTATTTCCATGCGCTCATTGTAATAATAGTATTCGTATATTGCATTATTGCATTGCAATTATTTGTCAATAAAAAAAAAAATAAAAAAATAAAACTTAAATCAAAGGAAAATAAGAAGCCGGGGAGAAAAAAAAAAGTTTGAGAACCGCTGTCGTTTCTATGTTTTCTCGATTTTTCGAGGTTTTTCGGGGTTTCTTTTTATATAATTTATTAATTTGCAATAATATCTTTGCATCCACTGCTTGTAAGCAATATAAAAATTTAATTTCTTTTTTATTTTGTAATTAAACTTCAGAAATAACCTATAAAATTAAATTAAAAAAAAAAAAAAAAATGAAAAGTACTTACATTTTTTAAGTCGCCGCCATTCTCCATCTGAAATCAACCAAAAAATATAATTAATATAAGAAAAATTACCTAGTTTTTAAGTTTTAAGATAAAATAAAATTGATAAAAGAAAAACTGACTATTTTTATAAAAAATTAATAAAACAAAAATGAACTAAATGTATTTATAATAAGGAAAAATAAACTTTTCATTTAAAAAATATTTTAAATGTACTCCATAACTTTTAATTAATTAAAAATTCCATTTGAAATTAATGAAAAATCGCAAAAGAAAAAATTCTTGGTAACTTTTTGAACAAAAACCACCGTTTTAAAATTAATAATTTTCAACAACAACAACAAATAAAAAAAACCAAACCAAAAACTGCTTAAAAAACAGTTACAAAATGACCAAATTTGACAATTAAAAAAAGAAGAAAAAAAAATTAATCAATTAAAAGGAGCAAAAAACAAATCACAAACTTATACAATTTTAATAATTCAAAAACCATTAAACCTTTCCTGCCGCGTACCTTCTTAATTCTTTCCAATTCCCCAACTGCCAACTTGCCAACCCCGTCAATCAATTGCGGAATGAAAGACAACCCTTAATATCACTGCTCGCACTCACATTAATTCGAGCAACATCTTCATTTCTTTACATACATACATACATACATACATTCATACAACAATACCCTTACATCAAAAGCAAAAGCAAGAAGCAGCAAAAGCAGCCAAAGCAGAAGAAGAATAAGAAGAAGAAGAAATAAGCAAAAGCTATTCAATTCTCGGGAGCCTTGTTAGAGTTAAAATTAGCAAAAAGATTACGCGAAATAAAACGGAATTAAACACGCGAAACACAAAGCGGATCAATCGTCAGTCGAATGGCATCATACTCTATCTATCTATACTTCTCTCTTCTCTGTACCTACTTCTTCCATATACTTCTGAGATGCTCGTTGTACGTGTACGTACAACGTACGTATTTAGGACAGAAGAGATATCGAAGGGGGTGGTTGTCTTTGGCGGTGGTTGCTTCGCGTTGCTTCACGTTGCTTGATTGAAGAAGATCGGGGGAGGGCACTTCGTTCCTTCCATTCATTCATTCATTCATTCATTCCATCGAACAGCCAGCCAAAAGTGCGTGTGTATTAAGCGGCACGCGCGTCTTAAAACAAATTAAGATCCGCCAGCCAGTACAACCCAGCAGCAGAAGCAGAAGCAGAAGCAAAAGCAATAGTAGCAGTATAGCCCGAGCCGAGGAAGAAAATCCCTCGAGTGTCATCTCAATAGATTGAATCAAAATGGCTGCCATTGCACGCATAATTGCTTCGTGTACACTCTTAATCCGCACACGCACACACACACTAACAATCTTACTTACATATATATATATACATTAAGAAAGAGAGAGAGAGAGAGAGATAAATGTAGAGATAAAGCAGAGAATATTGAGCAAATCGAATTACAATTTACATACTAAAGCAAAGCACTTGATTTTTGTGCGTTGTAATAAATTTTTTATTGATTATTATTTTCAATGTTTAAAGAGTTTATTGAAATTTTTTTAATGGATTGTTTTAAAGTTTAAAGTCAGATTTTTTTTATTGATTTTTTTTTTTTACAGTTTAAATTGTTAAAAATTACACTTTTTTTTTTTTCGCGTGCATTGCTCCAATGGCGCAATGGCGCACAAAGCATAACAATACGATAACGAGAGACATTGAGACGGACGACTCGAAGAGTCGGAGAGCTTAAAGAACCAACAGCAGCAGCAGCAGCAGCAGCAGGAGGAGCAGCACCAGCAACAGCTACAGGTGCGCTCTTCTTGTCCATCACGCCTGGATGCGCTTCAGCGGCACCAACAACCGACCAAACTCAACAAGTCTTTTTTCCACTTTAAATTTTCCATAGACTCTTCTTTTTTTTTTTTTTTTTTTTACCTACACTTTATTCTTTATTACATTTACTACTTATCATTTAAGATTTGCATTTGATTTTCGCCATTAGAAGAGTACTGTCTTTAAAATGAAGATTCCTCTTAACTTTTAAACTTTTTAACAGTTTAACTTTTACACACTGCAAAAACTACAGTTTCATTTAATTAGTTAATTAGTTAATCTGCAAATGATGCTTACTTATCAGATAAGTGCACTCTGGACACTTACAAAAACAAATAAAAAATAAAAAACTATACAAAAAATAAAGAAGAAATGAAATCTGCATATCAATAAATCAGAATCAAATGTATTTATGTTATTAGAGGAAATGCATGCTGCTTTTGCTGCTGCTGCTGCTGCTGCTGCTGCTGCTGCTGCTGCTGGAGCTGCACGAGCTGCAGGGGTAGACTTTTCGAAGGGGTTGCGTGTTCCGATTAACTCACCCTTTTCGAGAAGAGAGAATATATAGCAGTGTGGTAGTAGTAGTAGTAGTAGTAGTAGCAGGATATGCAAATCAATCGATATTGCTCAGACTTAGTATCACTCTAATTGTCAGTTCTGATGAGTGTACTCTTGCGAGGGGGATACCCGCCGCCGCTACCACCACCACCAACACCGACACCGCCGCCACCACCACCATCACCATCAAAATATCTATCTATCCATCCATCTATCCAATCTATACATGCACATACACATATACATCTGTATATTTCCTCCAACTGTCTCTCTGGGTCTTTCCATCTTTCTAACATATTTCAATGGATTTGTAGGTATCCCTGTGTCTGTATATGTCGTTAGCGTTAGCGTGTTAGTTAGTATGGATGGGGTTGTATAAAAGGGATGAGTATACGCGCGGCGGCGGATTATATTTCTGTAAAATTTACATTCAAATATTAATGCGGGGCAACGCCGGAGAGCCCAAAGTGTACGGATAGATAGCATTGCAATGGCAATGAGGCAATGAGAAGTAGTACACATACAGAGTATACTCTCTGTATGTATGTATGTGATGTGGCGGAGGAGAGAGGAGCGCGCGTTAAAACAGTCTCTCCCTTCAATCACTCACTAATACACTAATACACACGCGAACAGGGCACGAACAACGGGCGGGGGGGTGCTGCGAGGAGGAGAGACACCACCACCACCACCTTCATCCATGATGCACCCCCCAACGTACCCCGTCGCGCGAACCGCCACCGCCGACGACCCCTCTGCACCGCACCACTTTATTACCGCGAAGCGCGTTCTTATTATCATTTGTTTTTATGCTTATTGCGAATTTTTCCCATTCTGCCCCCAATCCGCATGATATAATTATTTGCTGCTTCCTCTTTGTTTTTGTTTTTTCTGTTTTTTTACAACACGCCAACAACACCAACACCGTACCCCCCTCATTCGATATACTACTTATTCTATATATCTATAATATACGTAGTATCCACCTATAGGTGGATGTAGTAGATATATTTTAGACGCATATGCCAATGATATATATATCTTTAATTTTGCATTAATTGCAATCTCTACCCTACCCCCCTCTCTCTCTGTATAAAGCATCTTTCCCTCTAAACTAAATGGTTCTCTTTGCCTTTGCAATCTCTGGTCTTCGATGAAAATATTCAGCTTTTGTAAATTTGCTAGTAATGAATTTTCAATCAATTT
The DNA here is from genome assembly GCA_030556065.1 of Holobus sp. GC000080. Lineage (NCBI taxonomy): Eukaryota > Metazoa > Arthropoda > Insecta > Coleoptera > Staphylinidae > Holobus > Holobus sp. GC000080. The sequence continues at coordinate 17,563 of JASKGO010003788.1, read as the reverse complement.
TTAATTTTTAATTACTTAATAACGCTTTTAGATTAGGGGGTTTAGATTAGATTCAGTTATGTACTTAAAATGGTGTCAAACATTTTTTTATCACTTTTAATTTCTTATTCAACGTTATTACCAAGGATACAAATTGAAGTAAAGTAAAGTTATCCATTTTCCACACTTCACTGGAAGTGGAAAAAGGATCACTTTACTTTCAGCTACTCCAAAAAGACTTTGTAAACTTTATCAATATTTAATTGCAAAAGAATCATTAAAAAGTCTTCTTTGGAATAGCTGAAAGTAAAGTGATCCTTTTGTCCACTTCCAGTGAAGTGTGGAAAAATGATAACTTTACTTTACTTCAATTTGTATCCTTGAGAAAGAAAAAAATACAATTAATTACTATTTTAATCGAAAAAAAAAAAACTCTATTTAAGACTAATTTTGATTTCTTTGATGTGACATTTTTCGATGTGTCCCGTATGGTGTTAAGATTCTAAATTCAAGATTCAACTACTACTACTATAAGCTTTTGCATGTTTTTCCACCTTGCTTGCATTTGAAGGTTTGCGGTCTCGAATCTTGGGGTGTGCGGGGGTGTGGGCCACAGCCCCCCCGCATATAATATTATTGATTATATCGGCCCGGGGGGGGGAGGCACCACATTCAAAGTACAGTATAGTGATTAAGCTGTGTGTCTGTATGTGTATCTGTCTGTATGTATGCTATGCTATGCTCTCACCCCTTTTCTTTGGGGAGAGCTTTGACTGATTGGGGTAGAAGCGATCGAGAGGAGAATAAGAGAGCTCTTGCATATATACAGCAGGAGCAGCAGCAGCAGCAGCAGCAGTAGCAGTAGCAGTAGCAATAGACACATTATACACGGAGAGTGAGAGAAATGTAATATTTAAATTTCTACTAGGAGAAATATCGAATCAATACATTTATATCCACTCTCTTCGGAATTATACTTTACACTCGTACGAAATATACATGTGAATGTGTGTGTGTGTGTGTGCATGCTGCTGTTTTACTCACCCTCTAATCGATTTCGGGGGAGAGAGAAACTATAGATTAGTCTGCGGGACTTTTTAAAGTAATTATATTTCGGGGGAAATCGCGTATCGTATAGTATACACGATATACGTCGTTTCTACTACTACTACTACGACGAGTATACTCCTGCCTGATGCTTCCCTGCGTGCTTTTCGTCACGGAAACGGATATACATTCCTAAATTAAGCCCTCTTTCTATTTATCTGACTGCTTGCCTGCCTGCCTGCCTGCCTCCTCTATACTGCCTGCCTGCTAGCCTAGCTACATGCCAAACACTAAATATGCCCCGAAATTTTAATTTATTTCAAATCATTTCGTTCGCTCCCCCTCAGTTATTAGTTTCTTTTTAATTTGTTTATCCTTTTGGGTTTTTCGGAAATTGAAAATTACTTTTTTCCTAATCATTGCAAACAATCTTTAAATTTTCTTTAAAAAATTTTAAAAAATTAAAATGAAAACAATAAAAGTCATTTGAAACAAGGAAAAAAGCCGTGTTTTATTTAGTAGTAATAAAATAATCTAAAAAAAAAACCAAAATGAGAAGATTCAGAAATTAACCGTGTTAAATTTCAAATATTCCAACCCTCCCTAGAGTTGATCCAAAACATGTTGAAATCATTAAAAACTCGAAAATTGCTTACATCAGAAAAAATTGATTTAAAATACATCAAATTGGAAGTTTCCCAAAAAGAAATCATTATTTAGAAATTTACCCCGAAAAGAAATCATTATCCAATGCAAAAACAAAAAATTGAACTAGTCATTACGCACCAACTTGCCAAAACGAAAACTTGACAAACCGTTTAACAAAAACCATAACGATTCAAATTTCCTCCAATTCCCCCCATCTGAAAAAAATTGAATATAAAAAAATCTGATGCAAATCGCTCCAAAAGAAAAAAAAAAGCTAATCTTTCGATGACAGGACAAGCCAAGGAAAACACTACAAATATTTAAATGAACTCTCTTTACGTAAGAGTCGCGCGCTGTAACAATTATGGAGGCACAGAAAAAAAAAACAAAAGTACAACAAAGCGCTGCTCTTACACATTTACACTTGCACACACAAACTCACACACACGCACACAAATACAAGCTTATGTAGAAGAAAACAACGACTAATTATGAGAATAATAATAATAAAAAGAAGGAAGGCGACAGAACTAAAAAAAACAGTGTTTTAAATTTAAATTTTCATGGAGGTGACACAATTCGATCCTCATCGCACTCCTCTCCACACACATCGTGTGCATCACACCACAGGCTAACATCTATTTGCTCATCATCATCATCTATTTACCTAATACATACATATACATATATATAATAATCTGCGTGATTTATGGTATTATTTTTAATCGCGCGCGCATCACTCGACAAAAGACAAAGACGGAGGAGAGAAGCATTGAAATTAACAGATAGAAAACAAAAAAAAAAAAAAAAAACGAAAACGAAAATTCGTCGTTCAAACCAAGTAATAATGTATTAAGTAAGAGAGGTATAATCTGATGATGAGAATAGGGAAAATGCTCTCAATGTTTGCGCAGCAGGAGGAATGATGGCGTCTAACTGATAATAATAATTATTGTTAAATAGACTCATCGCGGGATGCGATATCAGTCGGTTGGTTAATTATTAGTGTTATAAGTGTTTTAATTTTATATATCATATCATATCCATTCCATGTAGATGCGGTCACGCGATGGAGGATCGCAATGTTGTAAATTTTTATTCTTTTTCTTATTCTTCTTCTTCTTCTTCTTCACCGACTAGATCCAGAGAGATTAATTTTGAACGTCTCTTTTTTGCAGATCTCACAATTGTTGGAAGAGGTGCAGCGACTGCAGGTGAGCATCGGCAAGCTGCAGGAGTCGTCGATGTCGCAGATCACGCGACTCGAGGAGCAACTCGAACAGAAGAACAAACACATCGCACGTCTCGAGTCCAAGTTGGACGTGCAGCGCGACTACGAAGATGTCGTGCGCGAACTTAGGTTTGTTTTCCGAAATGATTTTGACAAAATTTTCCAATATCAAAATAATCAATCGAAATTATTATTTTTATTTATTTTTTTTTTTTTTGCAATTTCAACAGTATACTAAAGGCAGAAATCTCAAATAACCCCGACAAATCAGTGGAGGACATCCTGGAACGTACCAAGAGCACCCTCCAGCTAGATAACAACGCATCATCCAAAACTCCCGATTGCGAAGGTATTGCTCCTTTTCACTCTCTCTCTCTCTCTCTCTCTCTCTCTCTCTCTCTCTCTCTCTCTCTCTCTCTGTATCTCTCTTAATATTAATTAAAGCCTACAATTTCCAATTCAATTTCAATTTTCTTCGGATTGGTAACACCAACAAACAAAAACAAAAAAATAATAAAGAAACAAATGTTGCAATGTACATACGGTACGCTCTCTGTGTGCGAGCAAAAAGAAAAAAAAAAAAGTGTTATAAACTATAAAGTAACTTCTTGAGTCACTCCGTGAGAATTGGATCTTGGATTTCTTTGTTTCGCGCGGGCGGCTCACCACCAATACTAACTAACTAACTAACCATCCAACTAACCATTTATATACCATACTCGCGGTATACATTTATACATTCAGGCTGCTGCTGCTGCACGTAATAAATAATTAATGATTTTTCGGGAGTTTTTCCTTAATTAAACTTTGGGTAGTCGGTGAACCGCGAAAAAAGGAAGTCATTCATCAACAACACGTATCCCTTGTTGTCCATCTCTGATGTATAATAATAATAATAATAATAATAATACCAGGTACTTACATGCTATAATATTAAAAAGCATAAAAATCGTTTTTAAATGCAACAATCGCATTATGTTATACGAGTATATGTAAAAAATGAATTCTCATCGGTTTTTGGTTAATTATTATTACTGTCGTTATTACTCGCATGGAAATTTTACATTTTTATTTTTGGTTTTTTAATATTTACTTAAAGATCTCCACGTCTCTCATTATCTCTCCATACAATCATCCATCTAAATCAGTTCTGATTTTCTGAACAAACATTAACACGAAATTAATTAAAATCCTTAATAATTGCTACACATTTTTATTTGCGCATTAAGATACTTCTTTTTCAATGTTTTAAACTACAATAATTTTACCAAAGTTTAACAAACAAACAAACAAAAAAATGATTAGGCCTAAGCCAAAAAAAGTGCTAAATTTTTGAAGTCTTAAATAAAAGCTTTCCAAAAAGTTAAACAGAGGAAAAGATTGCTATTTAGATAATAAAATTAACATTTTACAAATTCCCCGGGTTATTTCAAATTTTAAAATTTTACACAGAACCGCACAAAACATCACAATTTTCGAATGCTTAATGCAAAACCCATTGGTAATGTCTAAGAAATCAATTTCTATTAAAAATTCACATTTTGACACTTGCCCAACTGAAGGAAAAGAAATAAATAATTAAAACTATAACTAGCGCGCCGGGTTTTTTTTTTCTTTTTGGGGAAAACCTTAAAAGCATCAATGAGAAAACGAAAATTGTTTCAGGTGCGACGCCCGAACGCCCTGAATTAATAAACACTCCTCACTTATCGCTAAAAAATGTCGAACAATTCGGGTCGCAATTAGGCGAAGAACTAGTGACAAATTGGACGCGTAGTAACGCACCACCAACATCTCCACAACAACAACAACTACTACAACTCCAACAACTACATCAACAACAACAACAACCACCACACATTAACATGTCTCCCTCGTCCGCAGATGGGACGGCCAGTACCACAACCACCCAACAGCCATCGTCACACGAAGACCTCCATCAACAGCAGCAGCAGCAGCAGCAGCAACAGCAGCAGCTGAAAAGTACCGCTTCGACGCCGCAGCCGACGGCCGACACACCTCATCCCTCGCCCGGCCTCCTCAACGGCAACCCCAAGAGTCCGCAGGAGGACAACAACAACCACCATCTGAGCAACAACAACATCCCGCAATTGGCCATGCTGAGCAGCAGTTTTCTGCGTCACCAACAGCACCAACAGCAGCAGCAGCAGCAACAGGAAGACATCAAAAGTCCGTACCGATTCGAGGAGCATCGGTCGTATCGGTACGCGGAAGAGTTGGGCTTGGCGCCGGGCAGCATGGTGGGCCGTCTCGGCGAGAGTCTCATCCCGAAGGGCGATCCGATGGAGGCCAAGCTGCAGGAGATGCTGCGATACAATATGGACAAGTACGCCAATCAGAATCTGGACACGTTGCACATATCCCGGCGGGTTCGCGAACTACTCTCCATACACAATATAGGCCAAAGACTGTTTGCCAAGTACATCCTCGGCCTGTCGCAGGGCACCGTGTCCGAGCTGCTCAGCAAGCCGAAACCGTGGGACAAGCTCACGGAGAAAGGGCGCGACAGCTATAGGAAGATGCACGCGTGGTCATGCGACGATCATGCCGTCATGTTACTTAAGTCCCTCATACCAAAGAAAGGCAAGTCGTTTTTACTTCTTTTTTTTCTTCATGTTTTTTTTTTTTCTTTATATGTTTTGGCTTAATTTCTTTTTGTTCATGTTGTTGCTGTTGTAGTTTGATTTTTTTTTTTAGTGTTTCAAATAGATTTTATTTTAAAAATTTGCATGCGATAGTTTTTAAGTTGCTTGAATGATTCAGCCTAATCTTAAGTAAGCTAACATCGGAATTTTCAAAATGATGGTACAGTCTTTAAATTCACGTAAATCGTTTTCGAATGAATGCTGATCATTTAGCCTTCATATAAAATCAATTGCTTAAACAGAAAATATTTTACAGTACTTTAAAGTTTTAAAAAAATATTTAAAAAAATGTGTGGTTAATTTTTGCAAATCAAAAAAGAAAATAATTTCAAGTTTTGATAAAAAGTGCTTTTTAAATACTAAAAAGAAATAAAGCAGCTCCAAGTACTCAAAATAAATCTTGAACTTTCGGAATTGATAATAATAATACATCAAAATCAAAATTCTCTAAAGATATGCACAATAAAACTGAAATCATTAAAAATCTTTCATCTTAATCAAAATAAAAAAAATCACTCAAAGAAAAATTGTAAAACTTAAAAAAAAAATAGCAAAATAATCAATTAAAAATAAATCCAACAAATGTAAATCTTGGACATAACCGAACTCAAACCTAAATATTAAGTTTAACATCAAAATTTTCGAAATCAACCCGTAAACCCTTTCGATCATTTAGCGTAAATAAAAACAAAATCATTTTCATATTGAAAACTTTAAAGCACTTTAAAATTACAATAAAAAAAAAACATAAGATTAACATCTTAATGTTTTTTTTTTTAATATTTTTTAAACAAATAAAAAGAAAACGAAAACAAAAAATATACAAAAATAAGGCTCGGCTTTAATTTTTCCCTCCAGCTTCAGATTGATATCACCATCGAACGTAACAAAACCATATAATTTTACCATTGAAAGAAAGATTAAAAAAGAGATGCAGTAACCAAAAAAAAATATACCGAAACCGTTTTAAAACGATCAAAAAAGAAAACAAAAAATTCAATTTAAGCAATTTTTGTTTAACCGATGCGGCGGCGCGCAGTAATAATAATTGAGCAAACAATAGTCATGTCCGTAATGGAAAAAAGGCACGTAATCAGTTTACCGAAACGAAACTTCAAAAATAACAACAACAACAGCAATAATAATAATAATAACAATAAAAGGTAAAGAAGTAGCGCTAATAAATAAAAAAGCCGATGAGAATATAAACATGAATAATTTATTAACACAAATTATTATATTATTCCGAAAAAAAAACACATACAAAGAAATATATAAAAAATTTATGTATTTTACCTGATGTGTGTAAAGCTAAAGGTATAGTTATGTACATATTTCATTTAGTACACATACATACACCACATAAAGATATAAATAAAATATTCTTCTTACACTTGATGTAATCGTTAAAATTTATTATTGTATCGCGCAACCAAGCGGCCATTATACCATTATCCATCCGCGGAAACCAACAAAAAAAAAAAAAAGAGAAGCAAAACAGAAATAACGCTCGGAACACAAAAAACAATTACAAATCAAATTTAATTAATAATTCATTCATATCTTTCCTTCTTCATCTCTTTCCCTCTCTTACACACACACACACACACAAACACGACCACACAAACCCAAACACCAGCAATATAGTATAGATTTTAGAAGTAAAAAATATTAAATCTTAAAGCTAGTCAGAGAAGCGTAATTTGCGATAATCATCTTTTTGGAAGAATAAGAGATTCGAAATAAATAATCAAAAAAAAAACTAAACTAAACTACAAGAGTCGCGGTAATTAAAGTTTCCACTGCTGTTAGTTGCCATTTATTATTATTATCATCATCATCGTTCATTATTATTACCATTATACCGTATAAACCGAAATAATTGAATCCATCATTTATATTATTTTTTTTTTTTTAGATGATTCACACACACATCCTGTCGGTTGCGATCGAACGATTTTCCTTTTTGTTTCTTGGTTCCCATTTAGATTTTTATTGTTTTTTTTTATTTTATTTTTTATTATTATTTTTTGCAACAAAAACCAACTAAAAACTTTATATAAAAAAAAATTCAATACATCAAAAATATCTAATATAATTTATAAATAGTATATATTGTAAATTAAAGCCAAGTGTTGGTTGATGGATCGATGCGGAATCATGTGCAGTGGAAAATATATTCGTGGCGTTGATGGATTTATCGAGTTAAAAGGGGTAAAAACGCGCGCGTTTCCTTTTTTTCTTCTAGTTTTTTTTTTTTTTTTTTTTTTTCAACCCCCCATCTTTACACATTCAATTTTCATTTCATTTTATTTCTATATATATATTTTTTTTTATCCTGTACCAGTAATAGTGTAATATATTCGCGTGTTTCTATAAATTTTTCTGTTTGCATTTGTGTGCGTCTGGCTGCATGCGTGTGTGTATGTGTGTGTGCGTGTGTGTGTGTTAGATATTTGACAGGGGGTGTTATACGTGTATCAGCCACCCGCGCCAACCTTCCAACAGGTTGACTATACTCGTAGTGAATACACATATAAAGTGAAAACAGTTCACCAAAGAAACTACCCCCTAATTTTTTATTTTTTTTTTGCTTTCCTTTTCATTTTGAGGAAATTATTTGCAGCACCAAGCTTATCCATATTAATACGCAATCAATATTACCCAACAATCATGAATACCATGAATATGCAGAAGTTTTTCCATAAACGCCACTTAAAACTTGAAATGAAACCAAAGTTCTAAATATACCGGATGTTTTTTATCTTTCTTGTTTTCAATTCAAAAACTTCTTTTTTTTTTTTTGAAACGTCGATTATTTCCTTCTTCTTCTTCTTCTTAAACTAAAGACACTGTCAATGTTTTTGATTTAATTGCCCGAACAAAGCCGCAACGATCAAAAATCATCAAAAAGAAAAGCTAAAAACATCTTAACATCATAAAACAAAAGCAAAAAAAAAAAAAACATCAAAACCAAAAATTTTCAAATTGATTTTTCCCATTTAAAAAGAGTTCCTAATTATTATTTTTTTAATTATAAACTATATTTTGTGAACTCACTACCTATCAATATCATTCACTAAAAAAAAAAAAAAAAAAACAATAAAAAAAAAATGGAAAAAGAAGAAGAAAAACAAAAACAGAAAAAGAGAAAATAGAAAAATTAAAAGCAAAAACACCCGGTACAAATGTGTGCTATAAAACTCAAACTCGATTGGAAATTATTAAAAAAACGAACAAAACCCTAATAAAAAAAAAACAAAGCAGTTTTTATATGTATTTTGCATTAGGTGTTCTTGACGAAACAATAACGGGGGTTGCGTGCAGACCATCGCGTATAGAAGCATAGAAAGCCGCCACCGCCCTCCCCCAATATCCAATAATCGCATGTGTAAAAATACCGTAAAAAAAAAAAAAAAAAGTAAAAAAAGAAAAAGTTTTCTCCTCATTTTACACCCCCGGCGCCAGTCGTGCAGAGCTATTTATAGCCTTTCTTATACGAATATCGTACACAACACACAGCCTTACAAAACCAATAGCTTACACTATTATACTCCAACAACAGCCAAATAGCGTTAGAACAACTAACTAACTCAAAGAAAGAATCGAAATCGAAATCGAAATTTAAGCATTCCATGTGCCTTCATTATAGATTATAATAATGCGCTCAAGAGAACAACAACAGTAATAATAATAATAATAAATATATAGCGAAAGGAAAGCGTTTTGCAAGCGTGCGAATCGCGGTTCAATTGTTTTGCAACTGTACTATATACTATGCATTGCTTTTGCTGTAAGTTGTTGCGACAAAAATGTGACACCGATTTTTCCATTATTCTCTTCTGCCGAGTTTCTATACTATACACACACACACACTCACACACACTGCATACCCACCGCATTACCCATAGAAGACATTAATTGCCAAAGTGTTTCAGATTGCAGATCTAAATTAGTTAGCTGTTCTAAAACAGCCGAAAGTCAGCCATTAAAAACATGCAATCTTTTCTACTTTAGTCTTTTTTTGTTTTTGTGTTTTGTGTTTTTTTTTTTTTTCTAAATATGTAATATAATTTAAAATTTACAATTAACAGACAAAGAGAATAATGGAAAACACAACAAAAAAAGACAAGAATTACTCAAACTTTAGTATTTTTTCCACAATCTATCTAAAATGTTAAACTAAATAATCGGAAAAAGAAGCAATTGTCTTTTCCTCTGCCTCGTCTTATCCGCACCGCGCAAACATTAAGAAAAAAAAAATAAAAAAAAAAAAACAATAGCAACGCAGAGCACACACAGTTTGACGACCTTAATATTAGTAATAGTAATTGGCATTTGTCTTTGAAATCTTCGAAATTACATTATTTGCCGCTGCTGATATTACCGTGCTCCGACAACAAATAATGCGAAACTAATTCCGGCCGCATGCAAATTGTCATATAAATGATGATTGCCCATGTTCCCATGAACTTATAATGGAGAGATCACATGTGTGTGTGTAGTACTCGTCGTATTAGAAAACCGACAATTACACCACATTTATTAATTAACTCTGTGGCCTATACCGGGTGATTTCTAATTTCCATTAGAAATTTCCCATGTTTAATAATGCAAAATTTCAAATTTCCCGCTGCTTTTTTAATTTAAGTTTCGGCAATGTTCGGTAAAACAAATATGGTTCCTTTTTCAATACAAAATTTTCTCTGGTAGCATTCGGTAATGTTCGGTATGACGTAATTTTAAAATGGAACCCTTCTGCAAACCGAACATTGTCGAAATTCAAAATTAAAAGCAGCGCGAAATTTAAAAATAAAATAACGGTTAAAAATTAATGAATTGCTGCATGCTGCATTTGTTTTATTTAATTGTTTTTATTTTTCATGTGTGTGTATGTTTTTTCCCTTGAAAATTTCGAAAAGAAATGCAAAAAAACAAAATGTTAAAATACTGAAAGAAATGAAATGAAGGGAGCGGCCAAAAAGCTCATGTCAGGTTTGTTTTATCTGTTTCTTACAGATTATTTTTCATCCTCAGGCAAAGACACGGGCATTCCGAGCGGATTCGGAGGGTCTCGGCCGTCCGATGCCGCAGCGGCCGCGGCCGCCGCCGCCGCCGGCGACCTGACCGACGAGCGCATCGCGCACATCCTCAGCGAGGCGACGCACCTGCAGATCAAGCAGCACCACGTCGAGGACACGCACAGCAACGACGACTCCAAGTCGCCGCACCAGTGCCCGTCGCCCTACTCCAAAGACTCCTCCTCGCAGAACAGACGCCTGAAGAAGTACGAGAACGACGACATTCCGCAGGAGAAGGTCTACAAGATCTACCAGGAGGAACTGGCCAAGATCATGGGCAAAGATCTGAGAGGTCCGCCCGGTCTTCAAGGGTGAGTTACCTTACCACAAAACACTTACGCAAACAGTTGCAGCAATTCTATAGCTTAAAGTAGTTTCTTTCTTCCGCAAATCTTCAGCGGCGTGCAGATGGACAAGGCGCAGGACGAACTGCGGATGACGTTCGAGGCGTACCACAGGGAGATCATGAAGCTGAATCAGGGACAAGGCCTGACGAATCTGGGCATCTTGGCGTTGCAGCAGCAGGCGATGCAACAGCAGCAGCAGCAGCAGCAACAGCAGCATCCGTTAAACGGCGGCGTCCAAGACCTGTCCATTCCGAAGGACAAAATCAAGAACGGCAGCGAGGAGAAGGACAGCAGCGACCACGAGGGTGCCAAACATTCAGCCTTCAGTTTGGTGCGACCGAAAGCGGAACCGGGCGTGACGCCCTTATCGACCGCCTCCAGCAGTCCGCTGAGCAATTCCATTCTGCCGCCGGCCAGCGAAGAGTTCTCCTCGTCGACGGTGGCCAGCCCGTTGCAGCGGATGGCCTCCATTACCAATTCGCTGATCTCGCAGCCGCCCAGTCAGCCGCATCACAATACGGCGCAGAGACCGCTGAAGGCCGTGCTGCCGCCCATCACGCAACAACAGTTCGACATGTACAACAACCTCAACACCGAGGACATCGTCAAGAAGGTGAAGGAGCAGCTGAGCCAGTATTCGATAAGTCAGCGACTGTTTGGGGAGTCGGTGCTCGGTCTGAGTCAGGGATCGGTCAGCGATCTGCTGGCCAGGCCGAAGCCGTGGCACATGTTGACGCAGAAAGGCCGCGAACCGTTCATCCGCATGAAGATGTTCCTCGAGGACGACAATGCGGTGCACAAACTGGTGGCCAGTCAGTACAAAATCGCGCCGGAGAAACTGATGCGCACCGGAGGCTACGGCGGCGTGCCCTCGACGCTCGGCAAACCGATGCCGCAGAAGATGCTAGGCGAATCGGTACTCTTTCCCAAGATGGACTCGATGCCGCCGTCGATACACCATCAGTTGCAACAGCAACAACAACAACAACAACAACAACAACAACAGCAGCAGCAACAACAGAATCAACCGCAACCGCCTCCGCCGCCGATGCTACTAACGCCGCCCGGCGTGCCGCCCCATCACGCCATCAGTCTGCAAACGCCCGAAAATCTGAAGAAGACGCAAAGTCCCCAGGTGCGGCACTCGCCCTCCTTGCAGCAGTCGTCGCTGCGCAGCCTCCACCAACATATCTCGCCCAGCGTCTACGAAATGGCCGCGCTCACACAGGATTTAGACACTCAGGTCATCACCACGAAAATCAAAGAAGCCCTTTTGGCTAATAACATAGGACAAAAGGTCAGTTTCATTTCTTCTTCTCCCTCTTCTTCCGTTTCTTCCTCTTCATATTTTTCCTCTTTTATTTTTTTCTTCTTTACTTAGTTAAATCTTCTTCCCCCTTTTTTTTTTCTTCTTAATCTTGTTAATCATCAATTATTTTTTTTTAATTATTAATAAAAAAAACCAAAGAAAAAAAAATGTTTTGTGTTTAGATCTTTGGAGAAGCAGTTCTCGGCTTAAGTCAAGGCTCGGTGAGCGAGCTGCTGTCGAAGCCGAAGCCGTGGCACATGCTGAGCATCAAGGGTCGCGAGCCCTTCATCCGCATGCAGCTGTGGCTTAATGACGCGCACAACGTGGACCGGCTGCAGGCGCTGAAGAACGAGCGACGCGAAGCGAACAAGCGACGGAGATCGTCGGGTCCGGGCGCGCACGACAACTCCTCCGACACCTCTTCCAACGACACCTCCGAGTTCTACCATTCGAACAGCCCGGGTCCGGGTCCTCCGTCCGCCAAAAAGCAACGCGTCCTCTTCAGCGAGGAGCAGAAGGAAGCGCTGCGCTTAGCGTTCGCGCTCGATCCCTATCCCAATGTGGCAACGATCGAGTTCTTGGGCCAGGAGCTGGGCCTGAGCAGTCGCACCATCACCAACTGGTTCCACAATCATCGCATGCGCTTGAAGCAGCAGGTGCCGCACGGAATGCCCTCGGACATTCCGCCGCGCGACCAGAGCGGCAATCAGCCGCCCTTCGATCCCGTGCAATTCCGCCTATTGCTCAACCAGAGACTGCTGGACCTGTCCAAGGAACGCATGGGTCTGTCCGGCGTCCCGCTGCCCTATCCACCCTACCTGGCCGCCAATCCGAATCTCGCGGCGCTGATATCGCGCGGCCTGCTGCCCGGCGCCGAGATCGACCTGGCCGCCATCAATAACGCCGTCAAGGAGGAGATGTCCGGCCTGGATCTGTCGATAAGCGGCGGCTGCGGCGGCGGCGGAGGCGGCGGCGTGAAGCGCGAGCCGGGCGACTTCGACGACGACCTGCTGATGGAGGAGTGCGAATCGAATGCCGGCTACGAGGACTCGGAGGGCGGCGGCAGTCCTAAAGTGGTCGTCGAAAGTCCGAAAGTGCCGAACAGGTCGTCGCGCAGGAAACCGGCGGCGCCGCAATGGGTCAATCCGGAGTGGCAGGACGAGAAGGAAAAGTCGTCGGCGGGCGACGAAGTGATCATCAACGGGGTCTGCGTGATGCAGACCGACGAGTACACTTCCGGCATGAATCGCGATGCGGAGACGGTGCGCGTCGAACCGACGCCCGTCTTCGAGGAGGAGGACGACGACGACGACCAGAGCGACGCGTCGTCAGTCATGAGCCACGAAGAGGCGGCCGCAGCGGCAGTAGCAGCGGCAGCAGCAGCGGCGCAGGAAAAACAACAACAACTACGGGCGACCGATAGCGCTCCGCCGTCCGCGCACCACAATGACGAAGACGACGAGGAGGCCAACAACAAAACGGACGCGAAAGACGACGCCGAACGGTGGAACTATTAAAAGTGTGTTGTACAGTGTACTCTTGGTTTTTAAAGATTTTAAGTTTTCGTGAGACTTTACTTAAAGTGAAGTGAAAAACGAAAAACAAAACAGTTTTTTCTTTTATAAAATAAAATATAAAGTAAGAGTGCAATCATCGAATCTATTATAAAATGATATAGATTAATATAATTTAATTTAATTTAATTTAATTAAAGAAAAACAACTGAGAAACAACAAGTAACGAGAAAACAAAGCAAAACAAAATTTTAAAACTAAATAAAAACCCCGACGTTTCTTCAAATTCAAACAAACTACAAACAGCAACAACAAACACACAATAAATACAACAACAACAACAACAACAACAACAACAACAAAAAAAGAAAAGAAAAGAAAATTTAAATTTAAAAATTAAACATACGATATGTGATTATAATTATTATTATTATTAATATTATTAATATTATTGTTTTATTTGTGGTACGCACATACATTTAACACATATAGGCAATGGTGTTTTTTGTTGATGCATTATGTGTTTTGCAACGGATTTTTCGTTGCGATTGCAAAACTTATTATCATTATTATTATTAAACGATATTATTAGTTTAATTGATTGGTTAAAGACTGTTACCGTATATATATATAATATGATTATTATATAGATTTTGAAATGATCCCAAATTTTAGATATTAGCTTTTAGAGATGGAGAAAAAGACAAGCGACAAACGAAACATAAACAAAAAGAAAAACAAAACAAAACAAAACAAAAAAAGAAGCGAAAGCATCAATTTCTAATTTCTAATTTCTATATTGTATCGATAAGAATAATCAAAAAAATCAAACCAATGAAAAATAAGAAACTTAATAAAGCTTATATACAGTACACAATAATTATTACATACCGGCTGTTTGAATTCCGATTAAGAAAAATATAGACAATTCGCAATTATTAATTTACCTGTTTTTAAAACTTTTTTTTTTTTTTCATTTTAGCTATTTTAAAAACATTTTTTAATTTACCAATTTTCAAAACTATCAATTCATTTAAATAATTAATACACTGAAATTTTCAAATTTCGCGCTACTTTTCCAGACGTCGGCATTGTTCGTCAAACGGAATTGATACTCGGTAAACCGGAAATTACGAAATTATACGAAATTTCAAAAAGTCCAGCGCGAATTTTGAAAAAACCATCATTACACTTAATATACGATCAACGGAAAACTGAAAATTAATAAAAGTTCTTAAAAAGAGTAATAATTTTAAAATGCTTAAACGAAATTCCAACAACTTGTACATAAAATAAATAAACTGCAGTATAAAAAAAAAAACACACACACACACACACACAAAACCACAATAATAAAAAAAACCCAAGTGAAGTCTTCTTTTCATTAATTCATTCAATTCATTCATTCAAATCAATCGTAACGATGAAAAAATAAAACTTTAAACATTACAACAACAAAAACAAAAACAAACAAACAAACAATAGTAGATATGTGTATAAGTTTGCGACCGAAAAGTGTTTCAAACATTGTGATATTTTATTATTAATAATAATTAATAATTCTATAATATTAAATATGAAATCTATTATAGTTTCAAATGCAAAGAAGAAGTGAAAACAAAGTAAAGTAAAGTAAAGTAAAGCAAAGCAAAGCAAAGCAAAGAACAAGAAATGAAAAACAAAACAAACAAACAAAACAAAACAAAAAACCAATGGCCAAAACAGTGTTTCGTTTTGTACATAATAATAATACTATAAATTTAATATAAACTACATTAATAAATTAATAATAATAATTAACAATGCCCACCCCCATCCCCCGGACGAATCAACGCAACCACGGTTTATACTAATATAAAAGTGAAAATTAATTATTTATAAATTTAAATTTGTAAATTTAAATTGAAAAAAAAAATCAAGAAAAACGATCTCTGCAGAGACCTCTGTCGCTCTCACTTTGTAAATATTTCGGAGAGGACTCTGTACGCATTACTTTCAAGCAAATACACGCACACACACACAAACATACAGATAAACAGATAACAAAAAAGAAACACCCACGCAAGCAGCAGCAGCAGCAGGACAAAGAGGAACCGGAACAATGAACTTTTTTGTGTCAATAAAAGCAAGCGCAAAGAAACCAATTGCAAAAACAGAAAGCTAAAACAGAAACAAACCTGCAAACAGGAAAAATAGAAATAAACCAAAATCGCAAAAAACAAAAAAGGAACAACATTAATGAGCATATCGTAGTAATTAGTAGGACGACAGAATTTAAATTTTAAACAAAATCTATCTATAAACAAATATAATTATATATATATATATATAGTATATATATTATATATAAATGATAAATGATAAAAATTATGAATATCAAAATCGAGGAAACAATAAACTTTGTTCTCTTTCTATTATATTGGTAATTATTGATAAATCAAAACAAAACAAAAAAAAAAGTAATAATAAATGATATAACAACAAAAGAAACAGCAGCAAAAACTATCTCTCTCTCTCTCTCTCTCTTTCTGATTGTGCGTGGACGTAATAATTTCTATAATTAATTAAATTTTAAAATTAATTAATCGTAATAATAATAAAAGAAAGAAAAAACCAAAATTTTTATTATTAGTGCAATAATATACGTATTGTATAATTATTAATTAATTAATTGAAAGTAAAATTATATTATATATATATATAAAAATATTTATATATATATATATTGAAGAAGATGAAGAAGATGAAAACGAAGAAGATACAGAAGAAGCTAAAGCTGAAGCTGAAACTGCAGAAAAAGAGATGCGAAAGCTCCAAATACGCAATGATTATTTATTAATTCTATTATATACCAATTAATAGTATGTAAAAAAAATTGATAAAAATCGAAAGAAAGAAAGGAGTAAAAGAATAAAACAAATATTACACTCTAACGTAATAATCTTTTTTGCTTTTTGCGTTTTATAAAACGACGTTTGTTATATAATAATAATGATATTGACTTGTACCATATTATAAATAATAATTTAATTAATGAAAAAAAAATACAAAAACCTAAGTAAGCAAGTACTAATTAGCTGTAAACGATTAAAAACATATTGTATATGTATAATAAGAAACCTCTTCCATTTTTTGGTCTTCGTTTTTTTTTTTTTTGAGTTTTTATTTTTCTATAATAATAATCTCTCTTTCAATCTCTCTATCTCCATCTCATCCAGTCAGTCATTCGCAAAAAGAAAACGATTGAAATAATAATTGTCGAAAAAGAAAAGACAAACAAAACAAAACAAAAAAATGATCGCAATACGTAAAAACAGCGGCTTTAAAAACGTTCTTTTGTTTTTCCAACATTTTTCACCTCAACACGAAACATTTAAAACAATTAAAGTTTTAAATAAAAGCAGTAAAACTAAGAAACAAACAAAAACAACAACTGGAAATAAGGAAACAAAACAAACATAAAAAGACGCTCGACATGTGTATATTGATAATGTAAAGATACTAGCCCTTTAGCCGTCTCTTCTCGCCAGGAGAACTATTTGTTATATTCATATTTCATGAGTTGTAAAACTGTAAATTATTATTATATCATTAATAAAATATTATTAAATGATAAGCAAACCTCAAGTCTCTTTTTTATTTCTGTTTTCATTACTTAATTGCCTTTTTCCTTATTAATTTTTCATAGGTTTTCAGTATTTTCATTACTTTTATGTATGGTTTAAAGTTATATACGTTTTT
>JASKGO010003787.1:0-19173 GCA_030556065.1 Holobus sp. GC000080 | reverse complement strand
GAGTCGACGCGACCGTTTTGACGTCAAAGCGTGCTAAACCTTGATACACGAAATAGTCAAGCAACAGTAACAGACTGATGTCTGATTAGGACGGATTGACGTCACACAACCATTGGAGGTCACGGAAGCGTTTTGGAGGTTAATTCAAATTTTGAATTTTACATTTAAATATTCGCCAAACTAATTAAAATTTTTCACATTTATTGGGTACACGTCCCTTGGTTTGATTCAAAAGAATCATTTCAGCCCTTATGTAAAAATTCGGCAACTACCCTATTAACGTGTGACGAGTTTGTATGGTGTTTCATCGTCATTTGATTCCTAGCAATTTCTTAAAAAAATTTCTTACCAGGACCATTCTTTCTGAATATCAATTCAAAAATCTTGGATGAAACAGTCAGAAGATGGATATGGAAAGCATTCTGGGAGATTAAATAAATATTTTTAAAGTTGCTTCAAAAATAACTTTTTTTTAAGTTACACTAATTTAAGAAGCATTCTAAATACGTTTCAACTTTCCTAAAATTAAAATCTTGATCATATTTTTGGAAAAGAAAATTTCTAATAATCAAACAAAAATAATAATATTTAATTAAAACTTGGATATAAATTTAAAATTTCAGTTGAGTGCTTTAAAACGCAATTAACATAACTGAAAAATATGTTTTAATTTAAACTTTATTCGAAGAGCTAGGAATCCAACACTCCGATGCCCTTGTTAGCCATCCTTTGGCAAATAATGACTAATTATAGTTGAGGAAACTGTTCAACTGCTCGTTCTACAGCAGGCAGACTGAAGCAGAGAGCATAGTGTGGAACATTCCGCACCGGAATCTAATAGGGGTTGCTTGACGGTGGTGTTGCTGTGTCGAGGAACATCTACCCCTCAATGCGCCGAAACGTCATTTCTAATTGAGACAAAGCGTTGCAACTACAGAAATGAACTCTCACACTCGTAATACAAAGGGGAAACTAATACAAAGGACATCCAATTTACAATCATTATGAATAGAGAGACAGTCAATGTATCGGCCATTTCTCTTTTCAAAACCACAAAATTTGGAAATTGTTGAATTTCTAAATAATGATATTTTATATTACTCATAATTTTAGTTAAAAGTATCAACGAATTTACAATGTCGATTGTAGATTTCCAAAAGTTTTTTCCTTCGTAGCCGTTCGCATCGTATAATTAAGTGTTTTAATTTATTTCCCTTTTTTGCGTGCTAGCGACAATCTTCGCGTGAGTGTTTTTTCATGCGGCGGCGGCGGCGACGGCGACGGAATACGGTGCCCGCAACCCGAAGAAATGACGGCAATGATGGATATATGCAATTAGAAAAAAACGCAATCAATCTCTCGGTAATTGTTGCTTGTCTCTGCTTCTCTTTGTGAAATGCCATTCCGCTTTTTCTTATCATTGCTCTCGCTACAATGGATTTTGTTTTTTTAAATTGAGCAATAAAAATACCGAAAAATTATTATTCTCTTTTTGAAAAACTAAAACTACACATTTGATATTATATTATTGTTAATTATACTTTCAGCCGGGCAAATGCAAAAGAAACCCGAGGCAATTAATTTTGCAAAAGTCATCTGAAAATTAAATAAACGACACATTAATTAGAAAGTTTGCAAAACTAGAATATCCTACACACGTATACGGTGCAATTTAATTTGAAAACTTTTCATCGCGTTATTGCTAAATCCATTAAGAGTTTCGTGGTGCAAAAACAACAGTTCGCGCGTTTCATCCCTAACTGCACCGCTTATTACCCCGACGAAACTGCAAACTCTTAATAAATTCCTTTGCCTCATCTTTTCACACCCGTGGACTGTATATTTAACGTCTTACAATTATACTGTAAATATTTCATCATCACAGAATTAAACGAAAAAAAAAAAAAAAATACTGCCGCTAAATAGACGCAAATAATAATGCAAGTGTCGAATGATTAGAATTTTCGCTCCAAGTTTAACACATTAGACGCTTTATAATAAAATCGACGCACGAATGAACGTAATGACTCATATGCAGATGCGGATGGGCTGAAGAAGTTTAATGAGGAGTTCGTGCGTCAAGTGCTGCGGAATCTACTTGAACTTTTATACATTGTAAAGACCATCCCGCGATACTTACCATCAAGTCTTCATATCGAACTATCTGTCTTCCTCCTTCATCGTTAAATGTAACTTTTTATTATTCTGGACTCTTGAAAATTGAGTGGAATTACGTGTAGTACCTTCGGAGAGAAGATATCCAAGGCCCATAAATTTCCATCAATATTGTTTTCCGAATTATATCTAAACTATTCAACTGTTTAGGTCATTTTACAATTTATAACGAACAAGATTAGTTATAAAAACTACATTGATTTTTCTGTTATTTCTTCTTTTTTGTAATTTTTAGAATAAATAAATTTTGAAATTATCAAATTTTGTTATTTTAATTAACATCTATTAAATAAAATCTTCATTGACTATTTACAAATTAGAAAAGGTAATTAAATTGCTTTAAAAATATGTATTATGGACTTGAACTTCTTAATTTGGTTGACTTCGGCTAAATTTGTTAATGTTAGAAAAGGTTAGGTTTGTTTCTTAACAGTTTAGGTTGGGTTCAGCATCAGCTGTTTAAATTTCTTTAAGTAAAGGTTAGGTGGGGTTAGGTTTTTTTAAAACTGGAATTAGCGAATTCCTCAGTTTACTTTGTTGTTTTTCTGAAATTTACAGTTGCAATTGTGATGAAGTCAAAACAAAAAATGTAGGAAAACGTCAAAAGATGCAGATTGCGAAAACCCTAAAAAATCCATTTGAACATCTGATTGCCGGAGTAAAAATTGATTTAAAAAAAAAAACTCAATTAAAAGAAAACCTATCGGTGGAAAACCGATGAACTTAATAGATGTTTTTGCATATACTCATTGTTAGCGAAATCTGTGTTTTTTTTCCATCCTGTAAAAACCATCATAAAATCAACAAAGCAAAATGCATTTGATTGAATAAAACGAATTCGCCAGTTTTCTATTCTCTTTGGCACAGACAAGTCAGTCGCTCTTTGAACTCACTCTTCTCTTCACTTCGTCTCTGCGGTATATTTCAATTAATTCCGCACGAATGAAGATGCAAGGCGAACGATCGTGATGCTGAACATTCACTTTTTGCTACAGTTATCTGCAGTCGTGTATATTGATGTGTGTGTGTGTGAGTGTATTTTATTAATATTCGCTAATAAAGCACGGAATGCAATTCCGCTTCTATTATATCGTCGTGACTGGTAAAACTACATAGGAAGTTCTTCCTTTAATACATTAATAATAATAATAAAACGAGTGCAGTTTGATGGGAGATCAAAGGCAAAGGTGAAAATCTACTTGTTTACTTTGTTGTAGCGCACATAATGAAAATACTGTTTCCAATCAAATTCTGCGGTCTTTGTTACAAACTTGTTAATCTGCCAATGATGAACACATTTTGAACTACGAGTATATAGTGTACCTTAAACGCTTTTTTATTTTTATTTTTTAATATTTTAATTTCATCATATTAATTATAAACAATGTGGGGGTTTGCATCGGAATACCATTTGTTGTTTTCTAGTATTGCATAAGTAAAAATGCAATGGTTCGCAATGGTAACTCTGATCTTTTAGGGATTGGTTTTAATGAGTGAGGAGTAAATGCAGCAATTGTAATCTCTTAGCTTTTAACAAAGAAAATGATATTTTGTGGCTTTCTAAATGTGAAGTTATGGTCTTTAGATGAGACTATAGTAATAGTGGTCTGTCAATGAATAAGCACAATTATTGCCTACTATGATATTTTATTGTCTTGACTCTCAAGTATAATTAATTCACTGCCCTTTTATTTTCCTTGCCTTTTTCATTTTGCTCTTTATTGTTATTCTATAATAGAGGTTCATATACAGAGTTATCGGGAAATAATTAACTATTATTTAATGAACAGATGCTTTTTCTTTGGAATTTGGCAGAAGATTATGCACTTTACTTTAGTAATTATTTCTCTTTTGCAAAATAGTTAATATTAGCTTTAAGTTAAATCAACTTCTTAATATTTAAAGTAAAGTGTCTCTTTTTCATTAAACATTGTTCTCGGATTCGCTTTGTTAAAACTTATAATTTCTCTGTTAAAAGTTTTAACTTAAAACGTGTTTTATTTTTGCTCTATGGTTCTAAATTATTACTTTATTTGAACTTTTTTTTCCTAAATTTATATTGCAAATAATAAAAAAGTTAATCTATGTTTTAAATTTTAAAACGAATGTTTTTACTTTTTAATTTTTGTTAACTTATTTTATTACTCCTATAAAAAATAATCTACTAATTGTTTTTGCGTCATTCGGCAAATGAAAAAACCAAAACAAAAAACAAAGTGAGAAGTAAATTGAAAATAAAGTTACAACTTTAAAATAAATTTGAAATAATTTATTTTTTCTTTGAAAAAAATGAGTTAAAAAACTTTACAATTTTCACTATGGAAATAAATAAAAACTAGGTAAAACATATTAATTCTTAGAAAAGATAAAAATGGTTCCTGAAATATTAATAAAGTTATAATAATTTAATTTAATTTTTATTAAAATTAGGTCTATCGATAATGCTTTCAACAGTCAGTAGACTTTATTTAAAAAATTAAAATCATCTTAAACTACTTACTTATTATCTTACTCGTTGCCATAATACAGGAAGTTGAAATTTACCTTGATATTAATGTTTTTTTTTTACGTTTTTTTGTTATTGTTTTGCAACTTAAAATTAATTTCTAAAAATTTTGTTAGAATTTTACTCGTGACAACTACTAAAACAGTTGAAAACTGTTTGAAAAATAATGAATTGTTTTTTTAACAGTTTCTCTGAATAAAACGTTAATTAAGGATGATGGTCCTGTTTTTTCTTCTTAAAAACCTATCAAACATCTCCAAAATTATACAAAACAGCTATCCTAGACATATCTGTAAATACGTAGAGAGGCTTCGTAACATTTGCTTAATCTCTAATCAATATTCCTTATAAAAATTACAATAATTAAATGTTCAGGGTGTATTAAATTAATATTTTCTTCCGCTTTAATTTGCAATTGAATTAAAGTAAACTCTTTCCGAAATTCCCTACAAGGAAAACCAATTTGATCCACAGAAAATTTAAACTTAGCACTTATAAGTTATAACACATCCAAAAATGAATATTATATTCAATCGAAATAGTAAACCCAATTCACACGTCCAGCCAGTCTGTAAAATTAAGAAAAACTATATGGATATAAGTAATTATACAGCTATATTTAAGTATTTGTACGCGAGTCACGGGGCAATAACTTAACGACAACAATAGCAATGAAATTAACATTTTATTACCCCTTTTAAATACCGGTACGTGAAACATAAGAAGGAGTAATTAGAAAATAAAAGAGCATAATTAACATTTACGATATAGGAGGTGCATTTGTGGAAATTCATCATCATCGTCGTCGTTTTATGCGCGGACTCTCGTACTCGTAAGTTCTGTGCAAGTCGCACTAATTAATGATTGCAGGGAATAGCCGCCAGTGACACCCACATCGTTTGCTCTTCTCTAATTGCTCTTGCGAGTCTTGCTGATGACCGATCGCTCACACACAGATCTCTGCGAGATGATTTAGGTGGACGCGATGCCGCGCATAAAACGAAATAATTAACGGAGGCGAGTCCTCGTAAAAACCGCATCTTTCTTGCTCTCCCGTCGGTCGTCGGAGATAAAAAGTGCATTAGTTGACTATTTTTTAGCGTCTGGTCTGGTGTGTAATGTTGTCCAAGACACAGACATCTCTTAACCCATTTTAATAGTTTCACTAAGATGCTTTGTGTCCTCCTCTTTTTTTTTGTTTGATTTTCGAAATATCAGTCACCTATTTTGACATGTCTTGCGTGGTGAAGAATGGGCCGGTGTGTGTTTGTCAATGCTTAATGGAGTGTAATTTACTAACAAAAAACCATCTGTCATATTAGTCAGAAAGTAGCTTTTAGCTCTTGTCGAGACTACTCTCTGGCTGCTGATGGGATCGCCGATAACGCGTGTCGTGTATAAATTGACAAAAAGGCTAATTTCCAACCATCAGCCTTAAAAAATGATCCCAATTTTCTTCCCTAAGCCATTTATCATATTTTACGCAAATTGTTTTGTGAATTGGTCCATTTATCTTACGCCTGATATATATTAAAGTTAAAATAAAAAATGTTTCTACATTAATTTGCACAATGAAGTTATTAAAATTTAGAGATTTCCTTGAAAATATCGTAATTTGTCAAGGAATCTTTAGATACGTCTCCTTTGAAGCATATTTTTGTAATTTTGCAAAATTTAATTTGTAAATTTAACAAATTATTTAGAAATCTAGATATGTCTCCATTATTAAGACTTTTGTAATTTGTAATTTTGTAATTTTTAATCGGATACAAATTTAAAAAATAACAATTTTTCTAATTCTCTATGGGCTTAGTAGATTAAAATGATATTTAAAATGGTACTAACGGTTCAATTGGCGATTAAAAAAAAATCCCCTTTGGAAAAACAAATTTTCACGGATTTAGAACTGTAAAAGTTTTCTATACTATGCTTTATAAGCAAAAAAGATAATTCCTTTATTGTATTAAAGGTTTCAGTTATAAAAAATATATTTGGTTTTCAATTTGGACCATGAAAAAATTCTAAAAATTTTAAAAAGTTTTTTATTTTAAATAAATTAAAATAGTAAAATGTTCCAAAATGATTAACTAAAAATAAAATTCATTATATAGACTACAATTGAAAATAGCAGATTCCGGATATATCATAAGCCCTCTCAAAAGAATCTATTTTATAAATGAAGAAAATATTTTTGTAAAAGTTTTACTTTTTGTTTATTAAACGTAGTTAGAATTTAAAAAAAATCGTTTTCAGCCGGGGATTTAAGTATTAGGTTAGCTAAGGTTAGGTTGGGTTTTTTTGTAGGGGATTTAAGTATTAGGTTAGTTAAGGTTAGTCAATTATCATCAGCATTAAATTGGAATCAAGATAAAATTAATGTTAAAAATGAAATTCTAAAAATGATATTTTAAAAAGCATCTTTAACATTTATCTTATTAAATTAATCTGCAAAAAGAAAAACAAACCATTAAAACTGTTATTCTAAAACCGCAATAATTCGCACAAGAAGACTCGCAGGATCATCGAAAGCGCTTTTAAATGTCACCCGAATACTTAAGCTTATAAATAAACATTCGATTATGTAAATGTTATAGAGTCATCTAAGAAATTGACTCTCTTTTACGATGCAGTTTATACCGGACCGAAGTATAGCTATATTTACGACCACGCTTGATAACATTATACATACTCGGTGTGTGTACTACGTATAGCAACATACATTTTGCGAATGTTTATTTTGACATGCTAAACTGTAACTTTTCTTCTTTTACCTCTCTTTGCATTTGCATTTCCATAAAACTAAAAAGTCTGTTTAATTTGTTGCACGCTCACAAAGGATTAAAGTGTAAGTCATAGTTACTCGTCCGAGACTGGAAAATACTTCTTGCTATTGGATACACATACAGTATATCTACCAGCAAGTGCAGCAAAATTAATGTCTGCTTGTTTTAGATACCGATAACCAGAGGGTGATAATTCACGTGCGAGATGTGAACGACGAGCCTCCGTACTTCATCAACCGGCCGCTGCCGATGCAGGCCGTGGTCCAGCTGAATGCGCCTCCCAACACACCTGTGTTCACGCTGCAGGCCCGCGACCCCGATACGGATCACAACATTCATTACTTCATAGTTCGTGACCGGACCGGAGGACGCTTCGAGGTGGACGAG
This sequence comes from Holobus sp. GC000080, assembly GCA_030556065.1. NCBI lineage: Eukaryota > Metazoa > Arthropoda > Insecta > Coleoptera > Staphylinidae > Holobus > Holobus sp. GC000080. Next base: position 11,322 of record JASKGO010003787.1, on the reverse strand, counting down.
CGGTCCGGCGTTGTGCGCACCAGAGGCACCGATCTCTTCCAGCTGGACATGGAGTACGTGCTCTATGTGAAAGCGGAAGACCAGAACGGACGGGTGGACGAGCGACGGTTCCAGTCCACTCCCGAAGAACGCCTCTCGATTGTGGGTGGCAAAAGAGCGCCGCAGTTTTACATGCCCAGCTACGAAGCGGAAATCCCTGAGAACCAAAAGAAGGACTCCGAGTTAGTATTATTTATCGCTGCGATTCTCTGTTCGCGAAGAGCGGATTTGTCATCTTCTCCAGCGCGATTTCAATTAATACTTGATGCGATTTATTTATTTAAAAGTTCATTAAGAGTTTCGCCAGCTAGCCCCCCCCCCCTGTCGAATGCGGTCTTTGTCTCGAGCCACCGGGAAAGTTTCGACAAACAAACAAAACAAGCTTCGCGGCGTTATTAATATTTAAGAATCATTAATTCGAATGCTTTCGACACTCGTCATGCATATTCATGAGCAGCATCTTCATCTCTCGATTAAAAAAATGTGATTAAGCGGTTTGTGCTGGCCGAGTAGAAAACGAATAGAATGTACGAGGCGCAAAATTGATTCTCTGAGCGATCGTTAACGACGTCGATGATTAATTTGTATACCGTTTACATTCAATTTTGTTATTAGTTTAGATATAAAACGACGTGTGCACTTTATGCAAACATTAATTGACTTGTAAATTCATCATTCAAAGGAAAATTTATATAAACTCATATAGTTTTAATTAGAAAAAAAAACTGATGTTTTTTGTTTGTTTATTTTGATGACAGTAAAAGTTAAACAAGTTTTGTTTTGACCAATAAAATAAAGCAATTTGTAATAAATTGAAAGTTTGAAATATAATTAAGGCAGACTCATTGACCTTATGCATCTTACTGCATCTATAATGAGTTGATCTGTTACAGTTCACACCTCTTGAGTCTTGCAATATGCTGTACAATTTTCGTAATGCAATTTTTTAAGATAATCGCTTGTCATTATAATTCCAATCAAGGTTCATACATTTGATCTTCACAAAATATATTATTCAATTAACAGTTTTTTAATAACAATTATTTAATTTTAATTCAGTAATAATAATCATTACTAAGCAATAATAGAAAAAAACTGTTCAATTTTTACATAACATTAACAGCAAATTGCCAAAAATATTAAAATGATTAAAATCCGTTTAAAACCAATGATATATTTTATTACACAGCGTACATAAAAATGTAGAAAAATTGGAGTAGGTTGCGCGGTGTAGGTAGAATTTATCGTTAATAAATCGGGGCTTTGTTTGCAATTAGCATCGGTAGCACAAGGGCCGCTCTAATGAATAACGATTTTATGTAAATAATAAAACAGGAAAATTAATCGCGCATACAGCGGCGCATAGAGCAGAGCTTAACCGAATTGTAATTACACCCTCTCCGATATTTGAATGTTTCATAAAAGCGAGTGTCACAACGAGATGTTATCTGATAAAGTAATTACGGTGTACGTGTTGCCATAAGCATGCAGCGAGTTTTAACAACACAGTGCACAGTGCACAGTGCGTTTATACAATGCACCTGCAATTCTAAACATCCATTAGGCTGTATTTACTTAAGGGGAAATTATGTTCTAAGTGGAAATCCGATGTTAGGGTTCGATTAAACGCCGTATTGATTGTCAGAATAATGCGATTTTAATATTTCTAAACACAGGGCATGCACTGCAAGCAGTTATAACATTGTCTTGAAGCAATTTGTTGTCTGAAACAACATTAGTTGATGCACTTGCTTGTTAAACTATATAATTTAACATCTATTGCTAGCTCACAAAGGTTTTGTCTGTCTGTCTAGAGTTATAAGGAAAAGAACAAGAAAAACTAAGCATTTATGTTAGGAAAAAATTGGCAAAGGTGACAAATCCGCTTATAAATTTGTGTTTTTTATACATGTAAATCTAAAAAGTGTGGATTTTAAATTGCGTTCTGTTTTAGCATTATATCGGTGAAAGCCAAATCGTTTGCCGATCGAGAAATTCGCTATACCCTGAAGGCGCAGGGACAAGGAGCCGGCACATTCAATATCGGCCCAACTTCGGGCATTGTTAAATTGGCAAAGGAGTTAGATTTCGAAGACTTGCGACAACCGCACGTCTATTCCTTGGTGGTTACAGCCACCGAAGATTCGGGCGGATTTTCCACATCGGTAGAGGTAGGTTTTTATTAAATACCGATATCCGTTTTGGGCACTATCGATCTATTCACTGAAACGCCATCGTTTTCTTCTAGCTCACGATCCGCGTAACGGACGTAAACGACAATGCACCGAAATTCGAATTGCCGGATTATCAAGCGCACAATGTGGACGAAGACATTCCTCCGGGAACGAGCATTCTAAGGGTGAAGGCAATGGATGCCGATAGCGGAGCCAACGCTGAAATCGAGTATCTGGTATCGGACGATCACTTCAACGTCGATCCCAGCGGAATCATATCGAATAACAAACAATTGGATGCCGATAATAATAACGCTTATTACGAATTCATCGTCACGGCCCAAGATAAGGGCGAGCCGGCCAAAACGGGAACCGCCACCGTCCGTGTATACACCAAAAACAAAAACGACGAGGAGCCCAAGTTTTCGCAGCAAGTTTACACGCCGAACGTGGACGAGAACGCCGGTCCCAATACGTTAGTCACCACGGTGGTGGCTTCCGATAAGGACGGCGATAATGTGCGGTTCGGATTCGTCGGAGGGGGCACCAGTTCCGGCCAATTTGTGATCGAAGAAATTACCGGTGTAATTAGATTGCACGGCAAGTCAATTTCCCTCGATAAGGACAAATACGAGCTGAATGTTACGGCGATGGATGACGGCGCGTGCTGTGTTAATGGTGATCAGACTATTCATACCAGTACTGCCGTCGTAGTGGTCTTCATTACCGACGTCAATGATAACAAACCAATTTTCAACGATTGCGGCACTTATTACCCGAAGGTCGAGGAGGGTGCCGCTAATGGCTCCCCCGTAATCAAAGTGCACGCCACCGATGAGGATAAAGGCGTCAATGGGCAAGTGAAATATTCGATTGTCCAACAACCGAATCAAAAGGGGACCAAGTTCACCGTGGACGAGGAGACCGGCGAAGTTTCCACCAACAAAGTGTTCGACCGCGAAGGAGACGATGGTAAATTCGTTTCCGTCACTGTTAAGGCCACCGATCAGGGCGAACCATCACTGGAAGGCGTCTGTTCCTTTACGGTCGAAATAACCGATGTTAATGACAATCCGCCGCTGTTCGATCGACAGGTAACTAGGATTTTCCCGTTGCAGCAGCGTTCCGAAAACATGTGGCGAAAGTGCAATTCACTCTGGCCCACATTCGGAATTGGTTTTTGGGATAGATAGATAGATAGAGAGGAATAGGGAACGGAAGTGGCTTATCTGGTTTTTTGTTTTGTTCTTCTCTTCCAGAAATACGTGGAGAATGTGAAGCAGGATGCCAGTATCGGCACGAATATTTTGCGTGTGTCGGCCTCGGACGAGGATGCCGACAATAACGGTGCCATTGTTTATACGCTGAATGCGGGCTCCAACCACCTGGACCTGGAATACTTTGAAATCCAACCGGAATCGGGCTGGATCGTTCTGAAGAAACCGCTCGATGTAAGTAGACTTTTTGCTTGGTTTTCCTTTCCATAATGGCGCGTTAGATTAAGTTTTTTGATAAAACATTTATAATGATTGTCTTCGTCCATTACGTGAGCCAAGGAGCGATCTGCGACGATAAGCGAGAGCGTATTCTTGTGTCTCGGGGTGAATGTAGTGTATGCGAATTTCAGCTAGCCAGGATTTCAGAGCCATTGGGGATTTAGGTACGAGTGGATATAGCTGCTTCTATATTCTTCATTTCAGCGCACCTTTGTTTGAGTTGCTCTGATCTCTCGTCAGATCAATTGCACTGATCTAAATCTTTATTGACTAAGTTCTTTTATACGGCACACCTTGCATAATAATGTACCAACCATTCGGTACATTTGATATAATCTTTTTTAGTGTGAACTTGTCTGCGTGTGCTTCGAATACGATCGATCGTCTCCTCTCTCTCTCTCTCTCTCTCTCTCATTAAAATAAACATTTGTTTGCTTTTTAAAGACAAAACTAAATTCGAATCGAATTACTATTGTTCCCTTGTGTGGATCAATTTTGCCTATTTTGCCATTAAAAAACGGCATCGAAATTTATTCGCTTTGTTGTAATTAGTGCATTTTGCTTTCATTTATGTACGTCATACATATTTCGGTATCGGTAATGATTGTATTTGCATTGCACACGCACTCACCCACACCCCGATTATATTTACTACTGCTAAACATTTTGATTGACGAGTAGCAAGGGAATTGTTTTTTGATAACCAGGTGCTACATCCAGTTTTTGAGTCCACTTCGTCGTTGGAGTGGCATCGTCAAGTGTTTTTGGGACGTCCGTGCCATATACCGAATGCATTTTTGCCGATATATATTTACAGCAGATACATTTTTTTTTGTCTGTCTCTGTGCCCGTCTATTTTTACCATATTTTGAGTGATTTTTTTTGCAGGATGTCGCCGACCGTAATATCCATTGCAATGATATTAATATATAACTTATTCGTAACTAGTTTGAAATTTGCGTGTGCGTTGAATCGCATTGCAAGCACACTGACAAACTTTTGGTCACCAGCGTCGCTAGAGAGGCCGCTTTTTTGAAACCCGGGGTATTTGGGCGATCGGCTCTCTTGCGATGCTTTGACATTGTGACATTTTTAATCTGTGTATGGGGCGGCGTACTAACCAGACTAAACAAAACAAACCAAAAAAAAAAAGAAAAAGAAAAGAAATAAACCAATCGAGTATAAATAATTACCGTTACTTATAAACGTCCATCGGTTTTTTTGAGGGTCGTTTTTCATTAAGGAGAAAGACTTTTTGCACATCCTTATTCCCGCCCCGCCCCAGTGTTTTTTGACGATTTTTTGCATGCGACATAACATATGAGTATGTACTCGTAACACGGTACATATCAAATGCCTGCTTCGTCAGTTTTTCGTTTCCTTTTTTGATATTGTTATGTACTATACATTTTTTCGTTTATCATTTACTTGCACTTTTCTGTTCTTCGGCGAATCTACCTACCCACGATCGATGATGGCATCGCTGATGTCGATGTACGTACTTCCGCAGGGATGCTATTCTGTAAGTAGGTGTATGATCCTGGTAGCGAAGCCAGAGGATTACTACTGTAGGCTTGAATCCCGAGGAACAGCTTTCGTTTGCCTACCTACCTACCGTACTGTCTGTACATATAGGTGGTACATATACTTAGAAAGGAAGACAAGTACCTAAGAGATTTATTAATTACACAAACTTCAAGCAGCTCTGCACGTAACTTGTGCAAAATTCAAGCCATGTACATTTGGTTCACGATTAATTTCTTAAGAGACAACAAAAAGGTCTAGATGAAGCCGCTACGCGAACCTCAGCGCTGATTAATTCTAACGTTCTCTCTTTTCCGTCCGTCGTACCATATTTTCAGCTGCCACTAACTAAATTAACTCTTGCTCTAATCTAATCCTGTCCGTAAATTCGATTACTAACAATCGCTGCCAATCTTCCCAATCTAAACATTCGTGTGTCGCGTTGTGCTCGTTGAGGTCCATGAGGCGGCTACATTTGCATTCCATGCGAAAAATTCGACGTAATGTATTTGGCTATACGTACATTATTTAATATGTAGAGAGCGAATCGAATATAAAAGCCACATACTTATTTGTTATTATTATTATTATTATTATGACGATAGGCCATAGTTTGGTTATTTACTTTGATAATTTTTTATTTTATTTTTTTGTTTAGTTTCTTTTACGTTTCGTATATGTTTGTGTGATTGAGTTTTCCTTGGTTCGCATTATGTATTTGAGTGTGTTCTATTTGGTTTGTCCCATGAGCCCTGACCTGACCGTGCCCGTATATTTAGCGAGACAGGTACCGACTCCGCGTGCGGGCCTCGGACAGAGGTGATCCTCCTTCGTATGCAGACGTGGACGTTGAGTTAGACGTCGTAGACAGGAACAATAAGCCGCCTCTGTGGGACGTGAATGTGTACGGCCCCATTCACATCAAAGAAAATGTCACAGTGGGTACAGTAGTGACATCAGTAAAAGCCAGGTTGGTATCGTCGACAGGAGCGAGCCATTCGCTGCTATTCGCTAGAGAGATGCTGCGTCGAACGCCGCCGTGCTCTGGGTCTCTTTGGGGCGGGGGGACGCAACGCGAAAACCTTTCAACGTTTCCGCTTTTTGTGCTGGGGGCCCCAATACATGCGATTTGTGCGTGTGGTGCCCCCGTTAAGGTACGCGATCCGCGACGACAAGGTCCCCGGGCACGGCGCAGAATACCTTCCAGGATATGTCCATCCACCAAATACACCATCCGACTCTGCCCATCATCACAACAAAAATCCACTAACACTTGATTACTTATTGTTCCGACGCGCGCTTAGAGAGAAACTTACAAGCTGGAGGCCACGGCCCAAGACAAAGGCTATCCTCCGTTATCCCGATCTGTGGAAGTTCAAATCGATGTCGTGGATCGCGCAAACAATCCACCCGTTTGGGACCATTCGGTCTACGGCCCCATCTACATTAGAGAGAATCTTCCGGTCGGGGCTAAGGTCGTGTCGGTGAAAGCCAGGTCTGTGTCCGTCAGTGTGGTTGCTCGTGCGGCAGCACGCCGCTGCACGGCACAGTGGTCTGTTTTGTGCACGCTTCACCCGACCAGGGGCAGCACGAGCCCCCGGACTTGACTATTATCATTATTATTATTATTATTACTATCCTCCCATTCATATTGACATACATTTTACTTTATTACTATATCATTTATTTACAAGTACTCGTATACTACTCGTATATTACATACAACCTAAAATCCATTATACATATAGTTCTTATATCGGTGTGTAGTCAGTCAGTCAGTCAGTCAGTCAGCCAACCAGTCAGCCAGTCTGTTAAAATTACTTAAGTTTTCCCAAGGCAATGGCAATCCTTCCATCTCTTCTTCTTCCCGCCCCCGGACACCACCCTGTGGAAATCACAACCAAATCATTACCACCGTCTTGAGGTTGGATGTTGTTGACGCCTGCACCACACGCAACACACTGGCTTATGGGGCATAAGGGTCTTTGCAACACTTCAACAACATTCAACCGATACTAACAAACTTCCTTATTTCAATAATCAACAAAAGATCTACATAAGTAAATCATCCGTCATTCTAATTATTTATGTGATTTGATTAACGAAACCATGCAGCAAAGTTTCCTCCAAATTAATCTCTAAATATTGCTGATACTAACTTTTTGCACAGAAATTCGAAAATAAAAAATAATAATAAACAAAGACTATCAAAACGAATCATTCATAAAACGATGGAAACGCAGATTGTATATACGCAATGCAGGCTAAACCATCTTTTTATCAAAATTTGTTCTCTGTAACGGGCGCGCGACTATGAAAACTTTTGTTGCCCCTTTTTATTAGCCATCATTTTTGCGGCGGTAATATTTTATGCGGTCGCCGACATATTCCAACTACCCTTCATGTGAATTGATCGCGACCGAATTCAATGTGCATCAATCACATAGTATATTCGGACTGCAATCTGCGAATTCGGTCACAATCGTTCGCGTGATAACTTGGAACTGCCAAAGATTTTAATTTGCGCGCTTTTACGCCTTTGATCACTGCGATATAACTTTGATTCGTGAAATATTAAAATGGAAATATTGAAAGCCGTAATGCATTGATTCTGTTGTAAAATTTTTGTTTTTGCATGTGGCTGACTTTTGGTATACTATACATATCGTACATTTTTTACGTAAAATTAAAATCAAAGCCATAGAGAATTTTTTTCGTTTTTGTGGATTTTTACTTTCGTAATTTATCAACCGATTTTGTTTCATATCTATATATATTTAAACTAGAGAATTTTTGCTTTTTGTTCGTGACACGTGACGTTGTTATTTATGATTTCATTTGTTTTGATAGTAGTTTTATTAATGAATTGCGACCCGAATTTCATAAATTCGCCGCCGCTTGTTAGAGTAGACGTTTTAAACGTGTTTGACTTTAGCTCCGGGATCGAGAATAACCCCACAGTATTCTACCATCTGATGCCCGGATCGACAGCTCAGACCAACAAGTATCACACGTTCTACTTGCAACAAAGACCGGAGAATGGATTCACGTGGGCGGACATTAAGGTGAACCACCCTCTGGACTTCGAGAGCATCAAGGAGTACAACCTCACCATTCGAGTCGAAGTATTACTTACTGCTCCCTTAAAACCCTTTCGGCTTTACTCATCAAACTTTCCTCTTTCTCTTTCTCTCTCTCTGCCTCTCTTTCTGGCTCACTCTGTTCCATGTGCGGCCGTGGTGTAGAATAACGGGGCGCAGCAATTAGCCTCCGAAGCCACCGTTTATATTATGCTCGAGGACGTTAACGACGAGATTCCCCTGTTCACCGAACGCGAGCAAGAGACTGTCCTCGAGGGCGAACCTATCGGCACCAAAGTTACCCAAGTTAACGCCATCGACAAAGACGGCACTTTCCCAAATAATCAGGTGAGTTCATTAGCGCTTGCTCTTTGGCCCCATTCCATCTCCATCTCCATCTCCATCTCCACCTTCTTCCTTCTTCATCTTCACTTTCAATTGATTGGATCTAAAGTCACCCTCGATTGTGCAAAACTACTAGTTTTGTATTTTTTATTATCAGCCCAGTGGTGGCTGCTGCTGAAGAAGCCTGGATAAATATCTTCTTGATGCTTGCCAACAGGTTTACTATTTTGTGGTGGACTCCCCCCGGAACGAAGGCAAAGATTACTTCGAGATCAATCAGCAGTCCGGCGAAGTGTTTACCAAAGTGGTCTTCGACAGGGAAAAGCAGGGAGCTTATGCTTTGGAAGTGGAAGCCAGAGATGGAGCACCGTCGGCACGTCCCAATAGCGACAATCATCCCAATTCAGGTCAGTCTTTCTATTTGCTTTTCCCGCTTATATATAAGTTTCTCCGATGCTTCCTTCAAGTTCGGAGGTTTTCTGCCATAGTATTTCAAAACAATATTTTGTCATAAAATAAAAAAAAACAATTTTTATTATTGAAAATCGATTCGACTTAAACAAGTAATTTGAATTTCTTATGAATTTCAATATGTTTTTTTCTTATCTTTAAATGAAAACATTATTTAAATTATAAAAACTTATTATCAATTTGAATTTAAAAAATAATTAACCACCCTAATAATAATAATAATAATGAAAAATTAGATAAATAAACAAAAATTAGCGACAAACAAATTTAATTTCCCAAGAGGGAAGATGAGTTTTCTTAGGAAAACTTTCCAAAAGTAATATTTCCTCAAGCTATTTCAATAGCTTAATTAATAATGCAATTAAAACACCTGCATAGCAATTAAACTCTATTTTATATAGCTTCGGAGAGGCTAAAATTCCTACAATAACAATTAATGAAAGAAGGAAAGAGGAATGCAGTGTGCACAATAGCGGCGAGGAGATTAATCGAAGTGTAATTACGGAGCGATATAGATTATCGGAATGCAAAAATAATGCTCAATCAATGGGCAATTTGACCGACTGTCCGTCCGGTATTTTGTCGCATCTCTTATGATGTGGCGACGGAAGCAGCATCCATCCAATGCGTATTGGTTTGAGCGTTCTCCCTCGCAATGAGAAATGCGGTGCAGATTAGTAATCCGCAAGCATGATTGAAAATTGCATTAGTGGTAGTTTGGGTGTACAATTCGTACAATTCACATGTACGAGTATAATGTCAGTGAGCAGTGTACTCGTATGTATTGAGAGGATAAAGTGCATTACATAGAGGGAAGAGAAAGATGGATATAACGCGGAAATGCCGGAAACGAGTTTCCCATCGGTAGGCAATAACGAATTGCGATCAATTAATCCGCGAACGAGCTGAATAGATGATAGTCTAAGTAAATGAATGAAGAACGGATGAACCTTTTAGAGAAATTGAAATTATTTTTATAGACAGCTGCCGACTAATGGGAAGATTCCGCCTCGGGGTCTTTTCGGCACATTAGCAAATTAAAATCGCACGCTCGCCAATGAACTCTGTGTGCGCGTTCTTCATCTTCTTGTGTGTGACCGTTGAAAGAACGAAAGGAATCAATCGCTTCTTTGTTTTTAGTTTTTGTTTTCCGATGGATTTGCTTTGTCTGTTTTCCCTTTTTTTGTTTTTTTTTTGTTTTGTTTTATTTCTTGGCTGCTGGCTGCCCTTTCATCGCTCCGTTCTGTTTCCTTATGACATTTGCAGAGCGATTTACTTGTCGCCATAGGCGAATACACTTATTAGAAATTTGTTTTTTTGTTTGGCGGTGGCGGCGCTGAAAAAAGTAAAATAAACGAGCGGCGGGAATTTTTATGGGTCGTCTTTGGTATTGTTATTATTGTTAGCGTTGTTGTAAACGGTGTAATAACGGCGGCATGCTTAGGTTTGGCGCGAGTAAAAAATACAATTTTCCACCCCACATTAATGACAGTAAATTTTCGCGAACAGAATTGCTTCAGCAGCCTTTTGCAGTATATGCAAATAACGAATGTAGCTGAAATTTATTCCGAGCTCATTAAACTTTGCTGTATTCTTTGGAAAACAAATTAAAAGTATATGTACATGTAGGTTAGCGTTTTTTTTTCTAGTTTTTTTTTTTAAGAAGCAGCTCATTTTATAGATTAGCATTATGCAGTTTTTTTCTTTTAATCTTTTAAATATTACCGTGTTTAACTTTATATCTAAATTTTGCTCTTTATACTACGTATGATTAACTGAAGTTTTAGATAATTTATTAAAGTATTCTAAATTTGAAAATATTATTATTATTATTACCTTATTAAGGTAGTTGCTGGTTATAAAGAATTAGCAGAAATTACATTGAGTTTTATAGATTTAATTGCGAGGAATTCGAAAATCGTGTTCATTTTTTAATTTGTTGCATCTAACATTTAAAAATTAAATAAAATCATAATTAAAAAATCAGCTGTTAGTCACGTGACTTGAAACGATAAACTGAGTCGACGCGACCTATTTGACGTCAAAGCGTCCTAAACCTTGAAACAAAGGTTTCAACAGTCAAGCAACAGTAACAGACATGTCTGATTAGGACGGATTGACGTCACACAACCATTGGAGGTCACGGAAGCGTTTTGGAGGAAAATTCAAAATTTGAATTTTAAATTTAAATAT